>JANHFL010002990.1:647704-677617 GCA_032468155.1 Oxyrhabdium leporinum | reverse complement strand
TGAGCCTAGTGGGATTTGAACCTCTAGATTGAATCAGCAGCAGTGGCCTGCAGTTCAACACTCTAACCACTGCGCCAGCTGATAGAAACGTATAATGGAAGATTTCAGAAGATAATTTGGCCTTATTCATTCAACAACTAAATTAATGGAGTTTTTTGGGTTAACACCATGTGCTGAAACATTAACTAACCACTAGGTTGCGATATAGAATGTGCTAGGCTAAAATATGCTTGGCTACTTTGTGCTTCGCTGTGTATCACAAACCCACAAATCCATATTTTAGCCTAGCATGTTGTGCAAAGTCAATTGCCATAGTCCAACTTATATCTTTTGGATAAAGCCAAAAACCTAAAGCTTTACCATGCACCATAATCCTGTACTGTTTATTTAATATGTATCCCACCTTTCTGTCCAGGGGGACTCCGAAGGCACGGTAGGATGATTGAACAGATGGACAATGCAAAATGTTAAAAATCTGGAGTGGGGGGAATAACAATTGGGACTGAGCGGTGCTTTGGATTCAGAATCAGCCACTTGATTCTGAGAAAAATGTGCGAAGTTTAAAGAGTTGATATTGCACAAATACACACACATACCCAGTGCAATGTGACTCCCCTTTTGCCTTTAAACTCATTGGATTACCCAGCCTTATTTCAATTTTAAAGGTCTGTCTAAAGAGGTCTTGATAGTTTCCTAATTCAACCCATGAGGAGCATATTCCATTTTCCTCAGTGAGAATTGTTACCCAAAAATAAGTCTAGAAAAGCTCATATATGACAAATGAATATATATGGCCTTCTCTTATTACATTTCTAACTTCCATAAAGAGCAAAGTAACTTATATCTCCTTAAATCTTTATTTAATTTTCCTTTCACTTATCAAATCTAGCACAAGACTTCATCTTTAATTACCGTATTTTTTGGAGTATAAGATACACTTTTTCCACCCCCCAAAAGTGGGTGGAAATGTCTGTGCATCTTTTACAGCAAATGTTGCTGAAGTCCTGCCCACCGGCTGGCCCCCACCTTTTGGCCTCTGCCTCCCAGCAATTTGCCTCCTTGGAGCAAACAGCAAAGAGCCTGTTTCAGCTTCAACACAGCCTGATTAGCACAAGCAGCTGATTGTCACTTGGATTGGCCTCTCGATGATCAGCTGCTTCAGGCTGCAGGGATCATCATTGCCTATTGCCGCCTCTGAGTGCCCAATTTTCAGCCTTCACGTCCCGTTTTCAGTCTCCGCATGCCCCATTTTCTGCCCGTTCTGATCCCTGCCGCCTGGAATGGGCCGAAAATGGGGCGCGCGGAGGCCGAAGGTGGGGCGTGTGGAGGCAGCATAGGCAATGGTGATCCCTGAAACAGCTGATTGTTGGGAGGCCGATCCAACCGACAATCAGCTGCTTATGCTAATCAGGCTGTGCTGAAGCTGAAACAGGCTCTTTGCTGTTTGCTCCAAGGAGGCAAATTGCTGGGAGGTAGAGGCAGATTTTTTCCCCCCTTGTTTTCCTCCCCAAAAGCTAGGTGTGTCTTATACTTCAGAGAATCTTATACTCCAAAAAATACGGTAATGAGAAAGATGCCTGGTAAATATTGTTTATAGAACAAGATCTGTTTGTTTCAAATACGAAGTTTAAGTCAATTCATTTGTGCACATGACAAAAGAATTGTGTCAGGGTTCCAAGTAACACCCCCAACAAAATCAACACTCCGAGGCAGGCGTCTTCCTCAAAGTATAAATTTATTAGAGGTGTCATATTGCTATATCTGGGGAAAACCCAAATCTACAAGCCCTGCATTTTCCCCACCCCAAGTACAACCAAAGTTCCTTCCACAAAGCACATATGTGTCACATGGTCCAATCCGATCCCTGTCCCAACTTCAGCCAACTCTCAGACACTCCTCAGGTGCTGGCTCCCAAGGGAAAAAATGTTATGATTACACACACCTCACACTATCTCTACCTCTCCCTTCCCATTCCCACAGCTTGCCCAGCCACCACTGTGGCAGCCCTGAAGACTCCCATTAAGATGGCTCCAGGGCTGACAATAAGTGCATAATTGATTTAATTGTTTATTATAAAGAATGAGAATTACAGAAGGATATCAGAATAAGAGGTATTGAATGTGCAACACATTATCTTTTGCTAACATCAAGAGTATGAACAAATGAATATTTTTATTAAAGTCACTGACCAGGATTAAAAACATAAACACCTTAAAGTAAAATAAAGTAAAATAAAACAAGTTTAGATATTAACCATTTTTGCTGGGTTCGTCAATGGATAAACAAAGTCTGCTTAATTTTACAAGCAGCATGATAAAATTTAACTTTGTTCAAGAAGACTGAATCATACTACTCTGATAACAACTTTACACACAACCTCTTGCTCATAGGGGCAGAGTCTAAGCTCATAGGGAAGATTTTGAGAAAAACTGGACACAAAGGAAAAGAAAGGAAGTGATAGAAATGAGTGAAATTAGAACTGCTGTAAGAAAAACTTCATAAATAAGAATGTGAGAGAGAGAGACACTGTATAATTTGTATATAGAGATGAGAGTTGCAGAGAATATCGTCAAAGAGAACATGGAATATTTTAAAGGCAAAGAAAGTCCAGGAGATTTTGATGAAATTTTTTTAAAAAAAGTTCTGGAAGTGGGTTAACAGCAATAAAATGAATGGAATTAAAACCAAACTTGATTAATGTTTCAGTATGAAATGAGGAAATGCTGGAAGGAGTATTTTAGAAATATGTACAGGGATAATAATTGCACCCTCTACAATGGAATTGGAAAAAAAATGAAAAGGAAGTTATAAATGTTGTGAGCGTGTAAAAAATGATGAAATTAAGTGTAGATGGCATAACTGGAGAAATGTGGATATGAGTAACTGCAGCTTATGTGTGTCTAAAAATGATTGCATCTCCATGTGTCTGCATCTATGCCTGGTGATTAAAAGAAAGCTGTTATTGTTCCCCTATCCAAAACAAAAAGTAGCAAGACTGAAAGCAAAGGCAAGAGAGGAATTTGTCTGTTATGTCAAGGAAGTGTTTGACAAATTTTGATCAGAAGGATACAAGAGGTTCACAGTGGGCAAAAGCTGGTAAGTGTAGTGTAGTTTGATGTTTGTTGGGATTTAAGGAAGTCAGATTTTTCCTCTTCAGCAAGGCACTGAGAAGTTATGAATATAAGAAAAAAATAGTGTATGTTGGTTGAACCCGAGAAAGCATATGGAACATTTTACACAAATATATTGAAGGTTGATTCCTGGACATAGAAGGGTAATATTTGACGGAAGTCCTACATGTGTTACAATAAAGAGAATCCTTAACAAATAGTTCAGCACTGAACAGGAAAGGACAAGTGTGTGTGGAACCTCCTCCTTCGTTTAATTCAGTGATTCTCAATGTCCCAAATGCCTGCCCAAGGGGTCACATCTACTTTTTGTTCCTATGTGACTATGAGCAGGGTAGAATCAGAGAGGTAAATGAGGCTTAGGAACAAAACCACCTGGTTTATTGTATTCATGGACAAGGAAGGTTTATGAGGAGATGTACCGGAAGAAAACATGAATGCACATGTATTGTTGTAAGGAGTTAATGTTGAGTATTTTATTGCAAATATTGGATAAATTATATGAAACAATGAGAAGCCTGGATGTGAACATTAATTTATCAAAGACAACCATTCAGGTTTGACATAGAAATAAATGGAACAATGGCAAGTTATATATATATAAATGATGAAAAACTAGAGCCAGTGGATGAATCTTGATAGAATGTTTGCTAAACATAGGAAAACAGATGGAGAAATTTTAATTCATGCACATATTGGAAGAAAAGCAGTGGATGGTATGTAAGAGTATTGGCAGGAGTGAATATTTGTCAAAAGAAACTAAAATGGCTGTGTATAAGAAGATATTTGTGCCTGCTTTGTGATATGGAAGTGAGAGCTGCATATGTCAAGAGAAACAAAAATAAATGATATTCAGTGGTAATGAAGTACTGAAGAAACGCTTGTGGTAAAACAAGAAGAGATCCGCTTACCCATATATGACTATCAAATGAATATGGACTGAATATATAAGTGATCAGTATAAAAGAAGTACATTGAGGTGGTTTAGAAAGGAAGAAAAGGACCCAGAATAATGTAACTAGATGGAATTAATGAGGCCTTCAGAACCAGGGAAGTGAAAAGTTTAAAAAGCAAAAGACAATTAATAAACCACTGTCTAGTAGAAACAAGGATTTTTTTAAAAGAATAATAAATGTTTGTGCTCTAGTGTCAGGTACATTTTCTTTTCTTTTTTATTGCCTATACATGCCTTTAAATTCCTTAGCTTACTATGTTTGCTCCTTTTCTGCATACTGCATAATATTGCTTATGCTAAAAGGAAACAGTATGATGTATTGGGATCCATAAGCAACTGGTAAATAATATTTTTTTAAATGGGTGACAATCCCATTTCTTTCTCTTATTCTCTTGGTTTTATACTCTGGCTGCCATTGCAGGATCAAATAGCTTGTAGAAAATATTGATGGTTGATGGTTACCAATTGCTCATTCTGGACTTACATATGACATAATGTAGAGTCAGAACAATTTTGCAAGTATTAAAATCAATAGTCTGATTTCTAAATATCAGGAGAAAGAGGCTGTATCTTGGATATAACATTCAAGGAGACAGAAATAATATAAGAACAAAGAATCTGAGGACTTTCTTAGAGGTGAAGGACTGACTGTTGTTACAATGCAATCCTCAAATGCAATAATAGATTTGTATGCTAAGTATGGTATGTAGATTCTTTATCTGTTAAAATTGTATGAAAGGGAAGTAAAGCACCATAGATTGCCCTATATTGGCAGGAGACATATTAATATGTTAACAGTAATTTCTCTTTAATGCAATATTTTTTGTTTCTGTGGGGAATTATGTAACTCATGAGCCCCAAAACATGGATCTGATATAACAAATGTAATTGTGGATGTAACTCACTAATTATTAACAGTCCATATATTATAAACTTGCACAGTTAGCAACCCTAACTGCTATGCTTTTTCTCTCACAAAATTTAGACTTAGTGATTGGTTTGAACTGGCTCATTAATTGCATATTGGTGGTTTTATGTGTCATTTGTAATAGCTTTTGTTGACTATATTAATTCAATTTTGTTTTCGCATATTTGCTATAATAACAGTTGGATTCTTTGCTAGCTTGCTCTTGCTTTTACCCAACCCATATTTAACTTCAGTTCAATGACAGCTGGTTACATGTTAATCTAGAAGCCTATGCTAGACACAAGGATGCAAATCCACCCTGCATTATGTTTTTATGATTTCCCTTGTTAATTAACAGCAGCTCGAACTGGAGGATACAAGTAAGATTTACATGAAGCAGAGACTGCATGGAAACAAATGTTGTTTTAATCACAATCCAGGTTTTCCATGGCAGCTTTTAGCAAAACCAAACATTGGGATATGCATTCATGTATCTCCAATGCCTCAATTAACTCTAAAAAAGTGAGGGATTGCTAATCTTTTTAATAATGTTGCTTGTTTGAATTAGGAAAGCAGAGAGTAGTTTTAATCTAAGAATTATATAGCTTGATAACTGAATCATGGTATTCTCATGAATTTTTCAATGAAATTTTCTCTTTCCTCCATAAATTGTTTTGTTTATGTTGTTACATTGTAAGGTCTTGCAATAAGATATATTTTCTTTCTTTGTATGTAAGCTCTTCTAAACAACTTTTTCACTGTGGAAGAAAGCTACCACAGCTAAAAAATAAATCCCATACAACAGATTGACTGGGGATTATGGAACACTTTTGGAGATGATTAAGTTAGGATAAAGCTACCTTGAAGTGTTCCTGACAACTTGATACCCATTCTGCCCTAATCATTCTGAATAGAAAGTAGCCACATTTCTTATCACATCACATTGTGCAACATACATGTTCTGTTAAGGTGATGAATTCAGTAGCCTGGATTAAGTAGACTAGAATTTAGTAGACTTCTAGTAGGTAGCATTCTCTTATGCTAAGCTACAGACCAAGTTGATAATTGGATGACTGAGCTTCCCTAAGCTCCATATTACTTCAATGAGAACATTCAATGGCAAACCCATGGGAAGGATTTTTCTGTAGCCTTGAACCTTTGAAAAAGTGATTCATATTCATTATAAAATGCAGGTAGCAAAATCAAAATCTGAGTGCTCCGATTTTCCCTAATCAAAGATTATATTCATGAATCCTAACTTTCTGACTGATTTGCTGTTGCATTCCAGTTATATAACTAAACAGGGGAAAAATGAATTGGAGCTTTCAGTTCCCTTCCTCTGTAGCTGCCCCAGGTGAATTCAAGTGGAAAAATGAATAAACCTCTATGTAATGAGTGTTGATCTAGTGAGGAATACTTTTTAACAGTCTGGTGCCAGTGGTTGTTCAGACTTGTTTTCTATTTCTTGCTAGCCCATAGCTTAAAGTGGAATCAAGTTGCTAAGGTTCTCAAAACATAGTTTGGAAAGAATGTTCACTGCATTTCATGTCCAGTTTTACAATCAAATCAGAGATGCTCATTGCTCCTTTGAGAGTATTCAGTGCTAAAGGCAATGACAGGCTCTACAAGATGAAATAAATGGCACACAGGCAGCATACAAAAGTGAAAATGAAGGAATAATGATCAAAGGTGGTGGAACTAATTGTATGATTTTTAATCTCATGCAAGATGTTCTCCTCTCTGTTAATGATTCCCTGCACCAGAAAAAGCAGAGAGATGACTAGACAAGATTCTTTCCCTAACCAACATATTGTGAATATATTAAACTATATAATAATCAACTACTGTTTTGGGGTTCCTAATATTGTGCCAAGGACATCTATCACCTCATATATATATGTATATGTATATGTATATGTATGTGTATCTCTATGTGTGTGTGTATATATATATATATATATATATATATGTGTGTGTGTGTGTGTGTGTGTGTGTGTGTGTGTGTGTGTGTGTGTATTAAAAATGCCATCAGTATCTGGCAGTTGTAAAGCAAAAAGCAAGACAATGGGACACTTCATTTCCAAAATTGCTCCTGAACCCAAAAGTGTGTATATCTATACATCTATATGTATAGATGTGTAATACAAATATATTTGGCATGTACAGAAGCATCATCAAATCCCATAGAATTCACTTGATATTAAATACAAGGAATGAAGCAATGCAGGACTGGATAGGCAATTAACAATGAGAACAATTAACCAGTGGAACAGTTTGCCTTCAAAAGCTGTGGGTGCTTCATCACTGGATGTTTTTAAGAAGAGACTGGGCAGCCACTTGTCTGAAATGGTATAGGGTCTCTTGCTTGAGCTGCAGGTTGGACTAGAAAACCTCCGAGGTCCCTTCCAGCTCTATTCTGATTGATTGAACTGAGACAAATATCCCCTAAACCACATACTTCAGAAATTGACAGTCAATATTTCAGATTGTTCTAGGAGACCCTTTCCTACTCCTATCAATTTTGCACAATATATTGGGCTGTTTTTCTTTATACAAAATGATATGTTCTGTGCATGTTAATGAATATAACTTCCTATGAATAGAAAGACAAACTTAATGCCTAGGCCACCATTATGTCTAGATAGAAGAAAATTAGGTGAAAGGCGAAGATTTAATTTACGTGAAATTGGATGCTTTTTATTGATTATTGGAAAGATAAGACAAATGGATTTAATGTAGTATAGCAACATTATTGCTTATCCAAAGCAATACTAGCAAGAGTACATGTACCTGGATATATATGTGTTTGTGTGTATTTGATTACGTAAACAAACAAAAAAGATGCTATGCTATTTATTACACAGTTCTTTTACAGCAGATTTCATATATATATCCAAGTCCATGTTTCATATAAACCAGAGTTTATTTGTAGAGCATCCACATGTTTCCTAATTTGGCAGAAACCCTGCATTTATCATCTATATTTGATTCATACACAAGCTCAAGAATATCGCTAGACCAGCCTATCTGTAAGAAAGACAGGATTTCTAGCTATAACTTGACCAGCTCAGTTCTCTGGGGGCAAACTGGCATTTTCTGCCTTGAAAGAACTTGTATTATACATGTTGGCTGTGAAATGCTTTTTCATATGCTATTTACACAGTCACCATTGCCTATTGTCTGTGTCACAGAATGATAGTATATTATGCCTCAAAATGAAGGTTCCAGCTTTATAAAAGAAGAGAAAGATGAAAAGTCAAATGTGGCTCTGTAAATCTATTTTTTGGAATGAATGCTGACATTAACTCAAGAGGAGTGTGACTTATCCATTTTTGAAATAGCAATTTTATCTGCTAATCAAAACGTGACCTAATATGTTTTTCTGTGGCATAGATTTTATAATATTTGGTGATGTTAGACAATATTTTCCCCCAAAGTCATTTTAGAAATCTGTTTGATATTTGATTAATATGTGACCTATATTGATAATTTCTCCCATTTTGGTTTTTGTTTGTGCAGTTTTTCATCTATTTTCTTTTTTGTATTTTGTAATGTTTTATTCCTTTCTGCAACAGTGTTTAGGAAATGAATAATATAAACAAACAAACAAATAAATAAATAAATAGAATGTTGACATTTCTAGTCAGTCAAAATCATTTATTCAGGTTGATCATGTTGTTTTGAATGGATCAAACGAAGCCGAATCAAAATCAAAGTTGTAGTTCTTTATTTTGACTGGAAAGTATAGTTGCAATACTCCACAGTATTTTCCCAAATCACTGTTGAACTGGAGACTAGATTTTACAGCTGACCTCAATTTCAACTCAAACATTTCCTATGTATTAGATTAGAACAATACATTTCCCTAAACTACCCATAAATCCTTTTAAAGGACAAGATAGAGTCTAAAAATCTGATGAGGCAGGTCTATTAAAATAGAGTTGACAGGTGTAGGCTATGTTTCCCTGCAGGAAGATTCTTTCGGAAAGACACAACTCTACCGGGAAGGAAGGCATTGCCTGGTAGTAGAGGTTTCTTGCAACTCAGTCGCTGATATCTCAAAGCTATAGCTAGATGGGGCTCCAAAGGCAGAAGTATAACAGTTTTTAGTTTACAAGGGAAAACATTATTTTTGTTTTGCTCCGTTGTATAGCTAATTATGAAAAAGAAGAGAGCAATCTCAATACAGGTTGTCCTTGACTTGCAACAGTTCATTTAGTGACCATTCATTACAACGGCACTGAGAAAAGCAACTTATGGTTGTTTTTCATACTTACAATTGTTGCAGCATCTCCATGGTCACATGGTCAAAATTCAGATGCTTGGCTACTGCTTCATATTTATGATGGTTGCGGTGTCCCAGGGTCATGTGATCAAATTTGCGACTTTCTGACAAGCAAAGTCAATGGAGAAGCCAGACTCACTTAAAAAATGTATTACTAATTTCACAACTATAGTGATTCATTTAACAAGTGCGGCAAGAAAGGTCATAAAATGAGGCAAAATTCACTTCATAAATGTCTCGCTTAGCAACAGAAATTTTGGGCTCAATTATGGTCATAAGTTGAGGACTACCTGTATTACTTTTGTCATTCTGTGCCTGCCTTCTAACTGCCAAATCCAAATGTCTACATGCTGAAGCTTTGGCTTTCTTAGACCACTATTCTTGGTCTCCAACAGTGTAGATAGATTGAAGTCCTTTTTACAGTCTATAATGGTATGAGTTTTTAAAGTAAGTTTTTACTTTGTTTTTGGCTGTGGATATCTGGACTGTTTATCCTAACCTATAATTATTGATTACTTGTGTCAAGATAAAGACAGTGGAAATGTTGACTCTCCCGATCATGCTGGACCTCTCAAAGACTTTTGATACTGTCGACCATGGTACCCTTTTGAGCTGATTAAGGTTTACAAGCCTGCAAAGTCCATGCCTAATGGTAACTTAATCTCAGTTCACATATTATGCTAAGCCATGTTTAACAATGACTAGTTGGGTTTTGTTGAACCATGATTTAGTGAAACAATATACGGGTGATTTCTGTAACGGTGTGAAGTTGTGTCATTTGTGAGCTGGTGGGGATTTACACTTTTTATAGTCTGCTAAGGAACTCTGGTATTTTATAAGATATTTTTTTCTTTCTACTGTTCTAAGATGTATGATCTAAGAATGCATGCTATTCTATTGGAAATAATTGGTTACTGAACAGCAGGAAACCCAGATTACCCCTATAAATCTACAGAAAACATTAGGACATTTTACAACTTCCCAATTAAGAACAGCTTCTGCTAATTAGAACAGCTGATTCTTGTTATATCTTTGGAAAATGAAAATGAATAAACAATTGCAGAAATACTTGATATCACACTGATGATTTTTGTGACTTGAGTTTCATAGTCAAAGTTCTTGCAATAACATGGTATTTGCTTAGCTGTGGTATTGTCATGAATCATTCTTGCTCAGCAAGACTAATATAACTTTTTGTTATTTCTTTCAAAAACAAATAGTTCACACAAGGTACATTTTCTATTCAGAACAGTAATGATGGTGCATTTTAGCCCCCGCTCCACTCTTCAATTTCTACATTAATGACATGGCAAAAGGGTTAAATAAACCAAATCATTGCAAACACACCTAAAATAGGGGATCAAAGGGATCAAGGGGATCTCTATGCAGATGATGCAGTAATCCTCTCCAAGACATCTGTAGATCTTAAAAAGAGCAAGTGACTAAGTATCTAGGTGTTGTCATATAAGCTACCAGCTCAAGAAAAGCACATTGTGACTACGCAGCTGCCTCTGGCCAAAGATCAGCTGGGGGTTCTTTCTCAGATAGTTCTTCTTGGACCACCCTAGTTAGTTAGGAAGGAAGTTTATTAAAGCACAGCATTTAAGGAGGAATAATAAATCACCAATCACAAATGAAATTGTTTGTCAGACTCCATTGTGGATTTTGTGTGTACATTCACATTGGAGTAGAATGTAAAAAAAGCCCAAGGAACTTCTGAAATGTATAATGCTATAAGCCTCTATATACTCTGCATTATTGAATTGCAAGGAAATCACTTTGAACCTCTGTGCCTACGACGTAGCCAGAAAATATCTGGAATATGAAAGATCCATGTATCTAATTCTGAGCACTGTTCTCGGCCAAATAGAGATTCTTCCCTCTAAAGAAGAATCTTTCCGAAAAATAAACAAAAAATAACCAGGCTAGTAAAGTCCTTCATTGCCATGCCAAAATATGAAGTAATGGCCAAAGGTCCTTTTGTGTTGAAGGCTTCTTGAGTCTCCTCCAGAGTAAGCAAGCCATAACCTGATTTATTGAAACTTCCAAATCTCTTTCAACCATCTGCTGCCAAATCCACTTAATTGGGAGTAATTGGAATTGTTTATATTGCTTGTCCTGTTTTGCACCTTTCCAATCTATGGAACCTTGATTTTGAAATAGATAGTAAATGATAACTGCTAAAATGGAGCAGGTGCATCTTATGATGAAATTAATATAAGTCCATCTTCTTTGAAAATTGCCTTCTTTTGACAACTTAGCCTCATAGAATCGTCTTTACTTAAATAATGTTTTATGTATATGTACATCATCTTGTAAGACAAGTAATACTCTTTCTTCTTAAGAATTATTTGTTATTTTTGTAATATTCTTCTTTTCAAAGGAGCCCTATGGGTCTCATATTGGTTCAGAAGAGTTATTCTATTTATTTGATATGATTTCCAATATATAGGGCTATCAATATCTGACAGTTCTTCACACTCTATCATATGTGTAACATTCCTCAATATTTCTACCTGGGAACATCAGATCATGGGTTCAAAAATTTGTCTCTTGGACATTCTGTCTTCAAATATATCTTCTGACATTCTTAATCTGTTACTTACTTTCCCTTTTTATCTTATCCATTTTCCCAAAGGTTGTTCTCCTGTCTGGATAGATAGTTAAATGTTTTTTAAAAGAAAATTTCTCACTAAAACTTCCTGAATGTGATACACTGACATTTCCTAAGTTCCCTTTAATATTCTTAGACTTTTACGTTAAACCTTGCTTATCATTCTTTGCTTTTGTGTTTATGTAGAACTGGTATGAGGGGTCCTTAAGTAGAAATTCTTTGATTAGATGGATAGATAAGAATGTCCAAGAATTTACCCTGGATGATGGTAGCCTGTGAAAATTGTGTTGTTCTTTTTAAAAACAGGAGGGCAATTAATTATAACTCATTTAACAAATCTTAAAATTTTGAATTCCCAGCTCAGCCTTTTCATTATATATCTATTTTGCCATCCATTGTATGCTATTTATCATGGAGGGCAAATTACTATTTGGTATTTCCAAACCTTCATTTTTATTACTTGATGATGTAGTATTTCTAACCTTTTCCAACTGTAGAGAAGGCCAAAAGAATCTGCCTACAATTTTTTTTTGGCAGGTTTCTTTCCTTCATACTGGAAGCAGTGCTATAATATATTAAAAGCTAAATTAAACTGGTAATCATTTGTGTACAATTCTATTTTTAAGGTCAGTAAGTAGCATATTATTACGGTGTCATCAAAAATAAAATCATTATTGAGATTTGTCTTCTGTGATTCAATGAACTCATCCGGAAGGTGAGTATAGATGAAGGAATACTAAATGCTTGGTAGACATGTAATAAGAGAAGAAGAAAAAAAAGAATACAAATACATACATTAATTTATAAGATTTTAAAGGTAAAGTACAATTGAAACCAAAAAGTTTTAGGACTAATGGACAAGCAATTAAAAAAATCATGGAATTTATGATTTGTGGTTCTAATGATTAGACAGAAACTTTTGATAATAGAGAAGAGTAAGCTTTTCCGTAATTATAGTTGCATATTTTTTTAGTGGTACAGGTAGTCCTCAACTTACAACATTTCATTTAATGATTGTTCGAAGTTACAGTGGCACTGAAAAAAGTGACATGATCTTTTTCACACGACAGTCGCAGCATCACCATTGTCAAGAGTGCTTTGGCAACTGACTCATATTTATGATGGTTGCAGTGTCCCAGGGTCACGTGATCACCCTTTGCAACTTTCCGACAAGCAAAGTCAAGGGGGGAAGCTAGATTTACTTAACAACTGTGTTACTATCTTAACAACTGATTCACTTAACAACTGTGGTAAGAAAGGTAATAAAATGGGGCAAAACTCACTTAACAAATGTCTCGCTTAGCAACAGAAATTTTGGGCTCAGCTATGGTTGTAAGTCTAAGACTACCTGCAACTTGTATTTGCTACAAAGAATATCAGAAGCTTCTATTTCTTTTCATTTTTTCTTTCTGCACTTTTTCTTTTCTCTCATTTTCTTTACTGCTTTTAATCTTTATTAATTTACGTTAGTTTTTATGTTCTTTGTAGAACTTTTAATAGCAAATAATGTTACAAAATCAGGCTTCACATGTCACTCATAATCCCAAATGTAGTTTATTTGTGATTTAGCATATTATGCGAACCCCGATATCATGGTTTATGGCTTACAATGGAATATAAGATCAGCTAAATTACAGTGTCAGTTTTGAACCCATGCTTTTACTACATTTGTGACTTAGGTCATTCAAGAACTACTAAGACACCAAAATATCTGCTATCAGAGACCAACAAGAAACAATGATTGCCATAAAAGAAATTTGCCTCTGGTTGCTAAAGGAGACTCATTAATATTACTGAAATACTGGATTTCTTCTTAAATCTGAATTATTTTGTTTTAAGAGTAGCTACATTAAAAAAAATAAGTTTTTATATGGCTGTGTAGCATTTTGAATTTTGTTCTAAAGAGATGCATCGAAGACCTACTGCAACTCTTTAAAGCATCCATGTTGTTTCATAAGATTGTGTAGCAGCTGTTTTAAAGAGTTGAACAGATGTAGTCATTGTACCCCTCCACATTCCTAAGCATCTTTGTAAATCTGAAACATTACACAACTGCAGTATCTTGCTATATTTATACAAATATTGTCCTTGAAAAATGTGGCAGTCTGCTATGTTTGGAGAAAATAGAAACAGTTGTCCAGGTGCCAGTTCTGTAACACAGTTCATAAATTACATCAAGCCATTATGTGATTTGTCTATTCAATTTGATTACTGGCTGTACTCCCTGATTGTGATTTATTCCCTAAACCACGATTAATGAAAAATGAGTTTATGTAAATTCAGTAGTAGAACTATGATCAAAGATGTTTCTAGAATGGCCTAGTATAAAACTCCCCGGAGTCCTATTAAATATTAGTGACTTGTGTGTTCTTGTCACTACTCTGTGACAATGTCCTTCAAATGATGTCAGCATCCTGTAGACATTCTTGCATTCATTTCAGTTATTCTCAAGAAAAGTTTAATGAGTATTTCACTAAACTTCCTGGTTTCCATACAAGCTATTACTGTATGATAACTAATCATTTTATAATGTTGAGAGGGCCTTATAATTGTCCTCTTTAAGTGACATCTAATTTCTTTTATATTTTTAAGCAATGTGGCTACATTTTGAGCTGTAAAACTGAAAAACAATTGTTTAAATAAGCACTTTTATTTTCTTATTGATTGAATGTCCTTGTTTTCCCAAATGATACCTTAATTTTGAAAAAAAAAAAAACAATGTACACATCGGTCTGCTATTGTTGCTTTGCTTTAGATAGCCATCTCCTTTAACTTTTTGCTCATATCTAACGGATAAGTCAGGGGTGCAAAAAATGAGGCAGAAGGGCCATGAGCAAGAATTTTGAGATCTTCCTTTTTTTGCCCATTACTAGTGATAAAATCTCATGTCCAAGCGTTTTTGCCAACTGTAGATAAATTTGCACAGGCAGGATGTACAACCTTTATTAATCAATGACTCAGTTACATAAATATTGAAGATACATGTAGAACGCATTCAAAGATGTCATTAGGGAACTCTTTGGCAGGTAAAAACAGGCGGGGGGGACAAGAATTGCTTTTTGCAGTCCCTAAAGCATGGTTGGAATCAAAATATTTTTTGTAATGGGCATGTTTTAAAGGTCAAAATATACGAGTAAGCTTTATAGACGTTCAAGGCTCCAATTTCCTCCCCTAAGAACTTCTCCCAAATTAGGATCCTTATCCTATCCACATTTGGAATGTATCCATGTTACATAAACCCCAGTATGGCCTGAGTTGGCAGATGTGCATACATTATCTGTTATAGTGGCTTAAAATGCAAATAGGCATTTTCTGCTTGAGCATGCTGGCATTATCCATAAGCAAGTATGGTACCAAATCTTTTTTTTTAAGCGCCTAAAGATCTCTTTGTCAGCATTTGCCAAAAATTGGTAACTGTTTTCTCCCATTTGGGGCAGGAAACCAACAAAACTATAATCGATTGTCTAGGCTAAGCCAAACCTGATACATTAAGAAAAAAAAACAGATTTTCCTCATTCCAAATTCCAAACAAATGGAAATTCTTGAATCTGAAATTATGCCACAAACTGTTTTTGGATACATTCATTTAGTTTCACTAGCAAAATAAGCATTGCCCATGAAACAAGAAATGTTGGCAGATGTCTTCTCAGATGTCACACTGAAACAACTGTTTAAAAATCACCAAAGGACATTTGTTGATCAAGAATTATAGTAGAAATTTCTGAGTGCTACGGGGTTAAAAGTTGAGCAGATCTCCAACCCAATGAAACCCACTTTAAGATATTGTCATATTCCCTTCCTTTTGGAGTTACCTTTATGAGATCAGTTTCACTTAGCATAGCAAATGTAGACTCTCAGTTGGTAACCTACATTGCCCCTTTTCTGAATATTAGTACTTGCGTTGCTACTAACATTATTGCATGCACATTTCAGTGGAGCACGGAGCAGCACCTGGTGGGTCTCTACAGACCCCCATTTAACTGGGGATCAGATTCTCTGTTATCACTGAAATAAAGAGTGCAACCTCTAGCATATCACAATATCAGTGGACAAACCTTATTTTGAATAGTTCTTTATATCCTAAAAAAAATACCCCTTTTAAAAACTGAGCCCTAAAGATTGGAGACTATAATATGGAGAAGAGATCAAAAGATGATAAATTATAATTACAGTGTTTGCACAGTTGAACAAACTGTTGAGAGATTGCAGGAAGGCTGCAGAAAGACAAGATGAAACCCTGTAAGTTCTATAGTTGAGTTATCACACTAACATAAGGAAGAAGACTAGAATACAGGTTGCTGGTTGAGTTCAACTCTGTTCTTATTTAAAAACTTAGCACGGAACCATTGAAAGTCTGTTCTCCCGCCCCCACTCATAGCTACACCCAAATTTTAATGTTGCATGAGATCATCTTCAAATAAAAATGTAGAAATGTTGCCATATGGACTGTCTCTAGGCATACAACGTAATGAATTAGCAGAAGGGAGGAGAATACATATTTTATAGCTGAAAGAAAGGCAGAGGAGAGAGTCCTTAATAAGGAAAATTGAAATCGAACCGTGAAAAAAAAAACCTAAGAGGAAAAAATATGTGTCTTTCTGACAAATAAGGACAGCAATCTTGAAAGGGCTAAATTTATGAATAATTCCGATTCAAGCTCAATTGAACTTGCTTTGTTATTAACATTGTCGCGTCAAACGCCCAGTCTTTGGCCAAGACAGATTATAAAAAGTACCGTATCCCCATTTCAAGCTTGCTAGGCTGGGTTTTTTCCTGAATCTTGCTCGTTGAAGGCTGAGCTGGGAGCCGGGTAAAGATATCGATCATTGTTGCCTCGTGAAAGCCTTCCCCATTGTCAGATTAAAAAACGGCTCGTGCCAACTATTTCACGGGAGAGATTTAGTGATCCTTTTTACATATATTCCCACTTTTCTTTCCTGATGCCAAAAAACGAACATAGCTTTTCGGACTATTGTTATTGATCGGTCGGGCAGGGGGAAAGACCAAATTGGGGGCATTTCTTGCAGAAGAGAGGATGCAGGACTTCACAAACCTTAGTTGCAGACACCACGCCTTATGACGGCCTCCCTCAGAAAGAGGGCGCTCTTTTCTCCTCGTGGTTAACAAGACGCAAAAACTTACTAAGGCATCTATGTATTAAAAGGGGATTCCCAGCTTGGACTTCGGCCGCCGCTTATAACGCGCTCTCAGCCAATAGCAAACCGTCCTTTTCTTTAGAGGCGCTCTCCAATCACCGCTCTCGACTGCTTCTTCCTGTGCAACCTTCCGAACGCTGACGGAGGCGTCCGGACCTTTCCGAGTGGCTGCCCTCCCTTCATCCCAATGCTGCTCTCTCTCTCTCTCTCTCTCTCTCTTTTTCTTGTCCCTTGACTTCCCTGGGCGGGGATAGGAGTCTCTTCCTTCCTTCTCTGTTCCCACCCACCTTTGCAATTGCAATCAAGATGGAGGAGCGGGGCGGCTGCAGTTCTCGTCGAGAGCGCTGTTGCTAACGCAGCTGCTCCTGCCTTGGCTCCCCAAAGACTGCAATACCCTGCCACCAGCTTGCACGCCCGCCGCCACCTGCTTTCATTCCCTTTCCCTCCCACCGGCTTGCTGCTGCTGCTGCATTGATTGCAGCCCCTTCCTCCCATCAATATCCATGCGCCCTCCCTTCCCCCAACTGCAATTGTCTCTTCCCCCCCCCCTTTTGCTCCCGCATGCATCCATTGCTTATGCATGCGCCGCACACCCTGCCTTTCTGGCGGGGCTGCCGGGGGCTCTCCTAGAACGGTAATCGCTGAGCGCACACCTTCCCGTCGGGTCCTCTTCCTATTATTGTAACCATTTGCTGCTGCCCGTGCAATCGAGCCAGCCATCCATTCAGCCACCTCTTTCTCCCCCTTTCCCCCACCCCGCCACCTTTGCACCATCACCACACCACCGCCGTCTCTCTGGATGGATTTCTTCCTCGTTTCGTTTTTTTGCTAGAAGGTGAACACTGGGGATCCGGTGTGTGTGTGTGTGTGTGTGTGAAAATAAGGGTTCGTTTTCCCGTCATCCTGCTGTCAGGATCTAGGAAGGAGGCTGATCATCGTGGCGGTAATCGAGGGATCAGATCCGGAGGAGCCACCGACCTCCGTCAGTAGCCATGAGCGGTTCCACGACCGCCTCCTCCAACAGCGGCAACACGGCTGGGGAAGGGGCGGAAGACGCTGCCAAGGATTCCGCGGACATCGCGGCTTTCTTCCGTTCGGGTAAGTTTGCAAACCCAAAGCAAAATGTGCTCTTTCAGGGTGGGGTGGGGATGATGATGATGATGATGATGATGATGATGAAAAGAATTCGGGAAAGAAGGGAGAGATTCTCCTAATATTCTCTTCCCGTCCCTTCTCCCAACGGGTCTGGATTTGATGCTGTCTATACATCCATGTTCGCAAGCAAAGGGAGTGATTCATGTCTGGTGATTAAAACC
Source organism: Oxyrhabdium leporinum (assembly GCA_032468155.1). Classification (NCBI taxonomy): domain Eukaryota; kingdom Metazoa; phylum Chordata; class Lepidosauria; order Squamata; family Cyclocoridae; genus Oxyrhabdium; species Oxyrhabdium leporinum. The sequence goes on along the minus strand of JANHFL010002990.1, from coordinate 659,256 downwards.
GTGCCTTAGGAGGTGCTTCCCTTTCTAATACTTACGGAAACGAAGATATGCTATCTTGGCCCCCAGTAAAGGTAATCTTTAACTAGCTCTGGTATCTTGTTGCTAAAATTCCCCTCCCTTTTTTTTTGTAAAGTCTTGTTAAGCTGTAAAAGTGAAGAGATTTTTTTTTAAAGGCTTGGTTTTCTGTAGGTTGTAAAGATAGAAGGTGCGTCAGGCTTGCTTGTATATCTTTAAGAATGATCCACAGTTGATTGCCAAGTGTTCCTTCCTCTCACTATTGAAACAAAAATGTGATTAAAAACAAAAGCAACAACCCAAAATTGTATATTTGAAAAAGCTGTGTGGAATCAAGTGGGCTTCTGTTAGTGGGTTCAATCCTATTGAATGCCAATTCATAATATCAAGGTGGGCTTAGAGGAACACTTTTCAAACATTTAAAAATCCCCCTCTGACACTTGACTTTGATGGATGAATCTTGAAGATCTAATAAACACAGTGGAATCCGATAAGCCAGAAGTCTCTTTATCCTTGCTGTGCTCTAAGTGTGCCTTAATGTCACAACCATGGCCTTGTTCAGCAGCCAGTTCCTGATCATTGTAGTTGGTGGAAATGGCAACAAATGCAACTCCTTTTGTTTTATTTTCCAGAAAAAGAAAGCATCTTGTTTTGTAGCCTTTGCAGGGTCTTTGGTAGTTATTTTTTATTAAAATGGCAACATAGCACAGATATTCCTTCCAACCAGTTTAGTTGCATTTTGCTGTCAATTCTCATACTATTGAGTGCCATATTGATTACATGAAATGAGAAGCTCTGATTGGATTCACTTGGGGGGTACTTATTAGGAATTTGGTAGAATTCTTCATATTTATTGTAAGGTAGGATTTTTAGAGGACCTGATGGCAAAGCAATGTATGTATCTTTGAAACTTAAGCTATAAAAAAAATACTTCGACAGGAGGCAAATGCCAGAAGCCTTTCCTTACATGGTCACTCCAGCTGTTGTGGTAACCTTCTTGTATCCAGTTACAGTGGTGGTAAACTTTTTTTCTTTTTCTAAAGCTTGTTGATGGCCTACTAGCTAGAAATGGAAACAAAACGAATAAAAGCAAACAATTTCCTCAGACTCTATCCAGGAAGGTACAAGCAAAAAGGGAATTTGTATTATTCAAACTGTCAGCTTCCACTTTTTGTGGAACCTCAGTGTTTGGAGCATAAGTCAGGGAAATATTCTAAATGTTGTTGAGAAGGAGAAAGCAAGCACTCAAAGGGATTGCCTTGGGGTATGTGCTTTGCATGATTGACATAGAAATGCTGTGTTATTATTGAAAGTATGTATGTGTGTGCTGCTCCTGGGATACAAGTAGGAAGTTGCGGGTTTCTTTTTTGTTACCTTGAGTGGAACTGATAGTATTTAGAACCAAAGAAGGAATCACTGGTGGTGTTAGACAAATTCAGGCAAAGATGTGGGTCTGGCTTTATATTGTGGAGGTAAGGCCTCTCTATAGTGGAATGGGCTGTCTTTACAATCTCTGCCTGTTGCCAAGGATGCAGAAAGAAAACCATGTCAGAAAACTACTTCTTGGAATAGCTTTCCGCACACTTTTTTTCTTAACCAGTAATAGACAAAAGGTACATTTCCCCATTTTGTGGTGTTTTTGTGTTCTTGATTAATACCACCTATATGTGGCTTATCTTTTCAGTGGAAAGGGGGAACGAGTAACAAGTTTGCAAATATATTAATCTGAATGCCATTTAAAAGACTAAGCCTGCTGAGATCTAGAAAGACTCATTTCTTGAAAAATGAAGTGCAGGCAGATTGAGTGAAGGTTGCATCTTAGCCTCTCTTTGTGATAGGCATGTAGAAGGAAAATCGAATATAACTTGTTTACCCATCATCAAGTATTGGATTGCTTGTACTGTCTTGGACAAAAAAAATGGGGGTGTCCATGGGCAAACGAAAACTATCAAGACAGTATGTTAGAGGCTTGTATTCACACCTGATCAGAAATGGCTGTGCTCAGGCAACTTTATTGTATGTATAGTAGAGTAATGAATAATGTAGATTATGTAGATTATTTTAATGTAGATACATGAATGAATAATGTAGAATAATGAATAATGTAGATTCCCAGGGTAGATATATGGATTCTGTTCTTCAGAAAGCCTGAGTCCTGTTTATTATTACTGTCACTGGGCTCAGGCCAGAGGCTTCTTTCTTACTCTCCAGCTTTACAAAATCACTCAATACACAGCATTGTTTACAATACAATTTGCATTCCCGGATCATTTGAATATCACACAGTTTTATATTCTCACAAGGTCAGCATTATTCCAATTGGAATTGTCTAATTTGCTCTGCCTTGCATTTCAAAGATGTTTTGAGATTATGTGTGAATAGTAAAAGGTTATTTTTGCATTTGGGCTACCTTTTGTCACTGGGTTAGCTTTAGTATAGTGTAGACTTATCCAAAAAGTCTAAATTGTAACTCCAGTTTTAATAATCTGAAGTTTAGGAAATGGGTGGCTTCTCTTCCTGATCAAAATAAATATGTCTTCCTCTTCCTCTCTGAATTCCATTGTAAAACATATTCCCCAGGGATTGTTCTGTTACAGAATTATTTGATTCAGTATGTTGCTACCCATTGGATTACTGGGAATCTTTCAATAAAAGCATAAACATTTCTTGTTAGCATTGATGGAAAATGTGAAAACCTATAAAAATCATAGTGATGGGCAAATATTTCCTTCCTGTAAGAAGTGATTTAAAGAGCTGTAGAATGAGTAATGACCTGGCATATTCTAGGAGGTGATGGGGGTTTTTTTTACTTGTCAGAGTTAGATCCTAGGCTAATTAATTAATATTTTTAATATTGTATCCAGAGGCTTGAAAGTGGCTTTTTGTATTAGTTGATCAATGGTTTTATGCTATGAAAGGCATCCTAGTAAGTATTTCAATAGGGGAAACCTGGAATTGGGGGCATAAGGAGAATAGGCAGTTGATATTCAGTATGAATATATAATAAGGGAGAGAGAAGAAATACAGGCACTGGAAACTGGCAGAAAGGGGAGATCTAGAAAAGATTCGAGGGAGAGGGGGGAGATTAAGCCAAAGAGCAGCGTTCCAAGCATGTAAGTAGGAGTATGTAGTTAGGGAGCAACAGTGACTGGTCTTTTAGGATTGCAAAGGAGGGAGTGGGCTTTGAATTTAAATTGATGCTGCAGCTGTTAAAAGTGTTATTAGTCATTGGGAAGGATGAACTTTTTATGGCATGGAATGTATTGACTGGGCTGCCAGTTGTTTCCACTGGGCTAGTTAGTCTAAATCAGTCTTAAATTCTGCTTGTTAGAGTCTGAGGTGTTGATCACCAATTAGAAGGAAAGAAATAAAAGATTTAGGAAGACTAGTATCTGATGCTTTGTAATTACAACTAGCGCTGCACCATTCTGAAAAGATCTAAGAAACAAAGTGAGATTCCGCTTACAGTTGGATAGGTCCAGCCAAACTGAACATGTCTGGATTGACAAAGTAGTATAGTATCGAAATAGCACTTCTTTCTGTTTGTAAAATGCTAGTCTTCATCCTCATGTAGTCTGAAGATGGTGCTATGAGAAAGTTCAAGTATAAACTTCAATACTAAACTAAACAATAATCCTTGATTAGATTTCTTGACCCTTTTTGAAGAAGAAGATGCAACTATGGGACCTTCAACTGAACTATGGTGTAGCAGTAGAAGAAAAAAATCCAAGCCCACTTTTACTTTCTTTCATACAGCTTTTCTTTCTATATAACATTGATGAGAATTCACTTTCCCCTGCCACCCTAGACATCTGTTTAATTTTTTGTTCAGGGCTACTCACAATTATTTTATATTGTTTGGACACATGATTTTACCCATCTCATTTAACTTGGATAGCAGATCATAGTGCTCTTAAGGACATTTCTTTAAAAAAGAAGAAGCCTGCAGCACATTTTTATTTCCTAAGAAACAGGAGATAGATATCTCAGCATACTGTGGGAATGTTCTGATATATTTAAGGTAACAGATTAAAAAACCAGATCACCAGATCCAATATGCACCTTTTGAAAGAATAGTGTATCAGGCCTGTGACCATAATACTTTAGTATATATACAATTCCTGCCAATTTTGTTTTAATTGGCAAAATTAATATTGGTGGCACTGTAGAGCTTCCATATTAAAAAACACCACAAAGGCATAATTACAAAGATATATACGAGGTCTGACAGGTTCTTCATCTCTCCTGTTCCCTGCAATTATATCATTTGACCCACTAGATCTGATGTGCTGCTTAGCACTTCGTGGTTTACATTTTTAAAATGCCTTCTAAAAATAGATGGAGTGACTTTGAATGAACTAGATCAAGAAAAGTTTCAGAAGTTGTGTAATGTTCAGAGATATTTTTGTCTATCTTTTGAACTACTTTAAATGGAATTAGTTTCTTTTTTGTTCAGTATTTTTACAAATCCCATAAGAGCCCATTTGGTTTGGTGGTTAAAGCACCAGGCTAGAAACTAGAATGCTATTACAGGTAGTCCTCAACTTACATAGTTCATTTAGTGACCGTTCAAAGTTACAAAGGCACTGAAAAAAGTGACATGAACATTTTTCACACTTAACAATCGATGCAGCATGTGATCAAAATTCAGATTCTTGGCAACTGGTTCATATTTATGATGGTTGCAATGTTCTTTGTTCAGCTGGTCATTTGGTCATTTGTTCAGCTTTTGCGAACTTCTGACAAGCAAAGTCAATAGGGAAGCCAGATTAACTTAACAACTATGTTACTAACTTAACAATTTTAATGGTTCACTTAACAACTGTGGCAAGAAAGGTTGTAAAATGGGACAAAATTCACTTAACAAATGTTTCACTTAGCAACATAAATTTTCGGCTAAATTATGGTCATAACTTGAGGACTACCTATAGTTTTGGTCCTGCCTTAGGCATGAAAGGTGGCTAGATGTCTTTGGGCCAGTCACTCTTAGTCGACAATGTCAGGCTCACACAACAAGCCAGTCAATTAATTCCTGTCACAACCAATGGATAAGCACTTGACTGATCCAAAAAAAGTGGATCCTACACTTGCGGAAAATCACAAGATAAAAATATATATATATATTTTACAATATCCCAAATAATGAAATCTAAACTTTTAATTTTAACCACTTCCTGGTAATAAAACGCAGTACACACATATTTAAACCATGCCAATTGCTGCTAAAGAACATTTTTTCATTGTATTTGTATTTGTATTCTTGAGTATACCCCTTTATTAGTGCTGTCGTTGTCTCTGGTGGCTGTTTCATTTATAAGGAGAGAGAGTAAGGGAAAAAAATAATGTTTTCTGTAGTGGACAGCTACAATAATTTTAATATAAATAATGCTACATATAAGCCAATATAAATAAAAATAGCTCTAAAGAAGGTAAATAATATGCCAAAGAAGACATATAACAGTCCTTTAAGGATGCCTCTTACAACAGAAGATGAATATTATTGGGAAATGATATTCTGAGAGAAATTTGTTATTTATTGTTGTAATTATCTTTGACAGTGTATGTTCCTGAAGAATGATGAGCTTCCATAGATTATAATTGAAAAACAATTTCTCTAAACAGAACCAATATTTTAATATCCTAAGGAAGGGTAACCTTTCATTGTATATATCATAATTATTCTTTCTCCATGAAATCAAGTTTTTTGTCACCTTACAATTTTTTAAAAATATATCTGTATACTACTAAAACTCTGGTCGCTGTAACTTTGAACTGGGCAAAATATATTGTATCATGGTACCTCAAATGGGCTAACTTACAGAATACATCCAAAATCCAAGACCCATGACTCTCATACAATTAAAATTTGGCAAATTTTATAAAACGTTTTATGACATATGACAACATGTCATAAAACATTTCTGTGGTCAGCTGATACTTGTGCTATACTGGGGTGTCAAACACGCAGCGTCACATTGTCGTCACGTGACATATCGTGACTTTTTTCACCTTCGCTAAAAAGGGGGTGGGCATGGCCAGCATGTGACGTATCTGGCCCGCTGGCCGCAAGTTTGACACCCCTGTGCTATACAGTTCAACCTGGGCTAATTTCAAGCAGCTACATCTCTGAATATCTCCCTGATTTTTTAACAACTATTCAAGTACAATAGAAACTCAATGTTGAAGGCATTGAGAAATCTAGTAGGGGAAATATCACTGAAATTATGATCCAAAGTGTCATGGGTTATCTAGTTATTGCTAAAACTCATATTTAGTTTAACACCTTTCTTCTCATTCTCTTAAAGCAAAATGATGCTTTTCTGGTGATTTTCCTTTTCCAATTTTCTCCAGAATGTTTTGGTTACTAATATTTATTTTGTTTATCATTGGGAACATGGCAGACTTGTTTTCTTATTCGGCATGTAGTTTGTCATTTGAGTCATAAGGGTTAAAGCTTGGTCAATGCTTGGAGTGGGAGACCATCACAGATGAAGGAAAGCAGTAGCTATCACCTTCCATATTCTTTCCAAGAAAATTAAATGGTTATGTACATATAGTCAAGAGCAGACTTTAATTCTCTTTAATTCATTTTCATGATTGGAACAAGGTTTCTTTAGTTTATCTTTTATCTTTGTGAGTTGCCTTGATACTTTGGCTATATTCTGCCTTTTTTCATTTAACTCTTATGTGTTTAGTGTTGTTCATTTAAGAAATTTGGAACATCCCCCTTAATTGGTTTTTTTAATAACCTTTATAATAACAAGAGCCAGTTTGGTGTAGTGGTTAAGACATTGGGCTAGAAATCAGGGCACTGTGAATTTTAGTCCTGCCTTAGATATGAAGCTACCTGGGTGACCTGGGACCATTCACACTCTCTCAGGCCTAGGAAGAAGGCAGTGGTTAAATACTTCTGAAACCTTGCCAAGAAAACTGGGGGACTAGTCCAGGCAGCTCAGCTCAAAAGCACATGTATGTTGTACTCTTGTTTTATTTCAGTTGATATAAATCTTTTACTGATTTATTTATTGCATTTGTAAATCTGTCTTTTTTGCCTGTAGGCTTAAAGTGGTATCTATGAAGATCACCTCTATTTTGATCCTGAACATCCTGAAATACATTGAGCTGAGAAAGACTAACTTAAAAACAAGTCTATAGCTGAGGAGGAATTTGATAGTCTCTAAGATGCATTGTAACTAATATGTTAGATTAAATTTGATAACATTTATAGGGAAGTCACAGTTGTGACTTGCATCATGCCCCATTGTTCAGAAACAAATGTTAATAAGTTTTATTACAAACACGAGGGTTATTTCTTCCCATGTACTTTCTAACTTATAGCTGAAGTATTTCACAAGCACAAGTGTACTTATCGAGACATGTACATTATATTGTTGATTCTGCCAACCCTCAGTTTGCAGAATCATTCAGTGACATTCAGGTTTAAGAATTATTAATTATGTCTGAGCTTCAGAATTAATTAAGATAAAATTTATCTGATAAAGGCCATGTGTTCATTTGCACACTGTCCCAGTATCTAGGGTCTGTTATTTTAGAGCAAATTTTGCAGTTAATTTAAAGATACTCTAGTATTTTATCACAGGCCATGGACTAATACTGGTCCGCGAACCACCACAAACTGGGCCATGCAAGCAAGCAAAGCCCCATCTGCACATGCATGGGATCCAGGCAGCACACAAAACGAGAGAAGGAGAGGGAGAGATGAGAAAAATCTTCTCTGATCCCTGGCACCCCAAAGGTTGAGGGCTGCTCTTCTACTGGTTTATGGGCAGCAGCTTCTTTTGTTTTGGTGAAGTTTCAAGTGGGATATCCTGAGAAGCTTCAAGTAAAACCCACATTCAGCCAAATATTATGAAAATCAGATTCCTGGATAGAGCAAATGATAGGATAAGGTATGGATAGATGAGAAATGCTCTTCTATGACATGACATAGTGGAATCATCATAAGAACTAAATTATATGGAAATGGAGTGAACAGGGTATAGTTTCAGAGCAATGCAATATAAGGATATGAGTAAAGAGGCTAGATAAGGGAGACTTGGGTTTAACTCTACATCAGCCATGGAAGCTGACTGAGTTACATTCTCTTAGCCTAGGGTACCTGACAGATTGTTACTGTAATGAATAATGGGAGGTGGGTGTGGTGTCCTTGAGTGCCTGCAGGGATGTATATCTAGCAAATAAGCAAAGAAATAATGGCCTTTCTGGCTTTTCATGGAGCAACAATAGGGTTGACCCCAGGCTGATGGAGATGTCAAACCAGCTCTTCCAGAAACCCTCTAAGTCTACATGACTCTGTTTTACCTCCTGCCTTCCTGGAAGACAGAGAGTGAGGGAGATTAGTCTCCCGAAGTATCAATGGAATTATACTTCTATTTAGATAAGCAAGAAAAATGAAAAAGGAGAATGTTAAAAATTATTTTTAACTTTTAAGTTGTCACATGTAATGAGTGTCAAAGGACATAAAATATAGAGCTGCTTAAACCATCACAAAGGGATCTGCCTTTAATACAGTACTTAGTTAACATTTCCCCATTCCTCTGGAGACTAGATTCATTTTGGAACTGATACAATCTTTGTGGGATTTTGTTATTTGGAAAATACCTCTTCCTGAAAATTTCAACTTTCAGGGTTTGGAGGAGAATCTTAGCTCTCTGTCTTCTTTCCATCAGCACAAATGTACTTCCTCCTTTTGTCACAGAGTTCTCATTGTGTGTGTCCCCCTAAAAAAGAAAAAGAAATCTATCTGGAAAGACAGGAGGTTAGGCAAATCTCTTTGTTGCTATCTGCTAAATTACACATCTCTCCTCAGGAAAGTGTTGGCTCAAATGTCTAAGCTGGCAACTTGCTGTCTAAGACAGGGGTCGGCAACCTTAAACACTCAAAGAGCCACAAAGGTCCTAACCAGAAGCCCCCTGTTCAATTCTGGAGCTGACCGGAAGTCCGGTTCCCCCACCATAGAGTCTCCCCCTAGTGCAGCGTCCTTTTTCCTCTACCTGTCCTAACCGAAAGCGATATCAATTGTGCAGCCGACCAGCGACAGGGAGCCGTAGCAGAGGAATGAAAGAGCCACATGCAGCCCCGGAGCCGTGGGTTGCCGACCCCTGGTCTAAGATGAGTAGCTAGCAGGCATACGGAGAGTTTTGTAGCATGACCATAACCTACATGTGGGATCCTCTTTTGTGGAACTAGAATGTGAATAAAAGCTTTTTGGGTTGTGCTCGTGGAGGAACGTGATGAGTTGCAGTTTGAGGAACATGAATTATACTCTTTCATCTTTTCATTAATTCCTGTATGACGTCCATGTGAAATGGGTCAAGATGCTTGCTTAACATCAGAATTCTCAAACTGATGCTAAATTCTGGCAGACCACATGTCTGCATTCAGTTTTGTTCGGGCTCCAGTAATCAAACGGGGGAAAAAGGTTTTGTCAACAGATCTGCTTCTTAATAAAAAGGTTTGCAGAGTCTGTGGAAAAATATGAATCCTGTTTGAATACAAACAATTTTCAGCTTTCTTTAACAATGGTCCGGAATTATGACAGCCTCAGAAAGGATGCTCTACAGCCCATAAACACTAATGGCCATTGCAAAATGTTACATCACTGCCCTTGTAGTCACCTGATCACAATCTGGGAGCTTTGCAACCTGTTTGCACTTACGACTGGTTGCCAAGAACTCCACAATCATATGATCACCATTTGCAATTTTCTCTGCTGGCTTCCCCAGAGGTCAGTAGGGAAGCCAGCAGGAAAGATTGCAAGTACTGTTGCTGGCTGAGAGAACTCCCTTTCATCTATAGGGACTGCTGGAAATCCTGAATATTTCAACCTGTTCCTGAACTCTGCTGAAGGAGCTTCCTTCTGTGCAATGAGGCAAGCAGGTTTTTCACTCAGCCTCAGAGACGAGAGGGAGCCGAAATCCAAGCAGAGATCAGAGTCAGTGCAGAAAGAGAGTTTGGGGGTGGGGTCTCCAGGGTGAGGGAAGCCAGGTGCAGACCTTGCACAAGTATCTCTCTGCTCATGGACTGAAACCTTTCTTGGATTTCAAAAGGGAGGATTTTCAGTACCTGAGTGGAGGTCTCCCCGACCCTCCTGAGATTCTATCCACTTAATGACTTATATAATTGCTTACTGACCATAACCAGTAATTTCAATTGTTGAGTGAAGCAGTCACATGGTCAGTCACATAACATTTTGCTTAATGATCATTTCCTCAACCACTGAAATCTAGGACCCAATTGTGGTCATAAGTTGATGATCAGATTATGCGTGTGACTGCCACTCTCTTAGGTTATTTACCTGTCTCGCTAGACTGGATAAAATGGGCCTGTTCCTGATTTCTTTCTCCACATTTCCCCATAGACATAGATACTGCAAGGCTAGAAAGTGGGAGACCATGAGTTCAAGACTTGTCTTAGCCATGAAAGCCAGCTGGGTTACTTTGGCTAGTTACTCTCAGCCCAACCCACTTCACAGGGTGGTTGTAGAGACAATAGGAGGAGAAAGGTGTGTTGGACATATTCGCCGCCTTGAGTTATTTGTAAAAATAAAGGTGGGATAATACATACATACATACATACATACATACATACATACATACATACATACATACATACATACTTAATCAATCTAGTGGGAACTCGTTCTTTTCTTCAATAGCTCCTCCATTATGCAACACCCTTCCCCTAAAGCTTTGGCAGGCTCCTACCCTCTTATCTTCCAGAAAGCCATTAGAAGCTAGCTTTACCTGCAGGTGCTGGGATGGTAAGGTTAGACCCAAGGGGATTGTATAGATGGATGGATGTAATGCAGTTGTTGAATTGGGTGCCTGCATTTTGTTGTTCTAGAGGTAATCCTCGACTTAATGTTCACAATTGAGCCCAAAATTTATGTTGCTAAGTGAGACAGTTTTTAAGTGAATTTTGCCCTATTTTGACCTTTCCTACGACAGGTGTTAGGTGAATCACTGCAGTTGTTAAGTTAGTAACAATGTTGTTAAGTGAATCTGGGTTCCTCATTGACTTTGCTTGTCAGAAGGTCGCAAAAAGGGATCACATTACCCCTGGGACACTGCAACCACAATAAATATGGGTCAGTTGCCAAGCATCTGAATTTTGATCACATGATCAGGTGGATGCTGCAACATTCATAAGTGTGAAAAACTGTAATAAGTCACTTTTTTCAGTAACATTGTAACTTCAAACAGTCACTAAATGAATTGTTGTAAGTTGAGGATTACCTGTATGTTTTTATGATGGCATTTTTTATTACTGATTTTTTCTGGCCAAAGGTGTATCTCACACGGTTGATGGCCATATTTTTTCATGCATCGCAAAGATCTAAAGTTCAATAATGGTCATCTCCACAGATAGGACAAATAGGAAATCATGCCAAACTCTTAGAAATGGGATCAAAATTGTACCTTTTTCCTTTAGTTGTAGTGCTAGTTCTAGCAATAGCTCTGGAAATCTATCTATCTATCTATCTATCTATCTATCTATCTATCTATCTATCTATC
>JANHFL010002990.1:620415-640479 GCA_032468155.1 Oxyrhabdium leporinum | reverse complement strand
TGCCACAGGAACAGGAAGCAAGTTCAAAGCCCAACAGAGGGTATAAATCTCTCTCCCTCTCTCACCCATGTGCTTTTGTTGCCCAGGGCGCATATGGTCCTGTCCACCATTAAACCATCTTTCCAAGTAGTCACCATGTTTCCAGTGTCTTTCTTCCCACTTGGAACTGAACCCAGATGGACATTTCTTCCAACACATAAATGTACTAGTATTCACTGACGACCAGAAAGTTCAGTATAAATATAATTAAGTTAAATTGAAGTTGACATGACCAGGCGGGTTTTACATTTGAGAGACAGTAAGACCCTGGAAGTTTTTAGGCTCTGCGGCAGCTGATTGAATTTCATGAATGACAAATTTTGTTCTTATGTTAGACCACCTAGGCCTTGAGTTAATCAAACATACCACTTACCCTTGCTTGAATGAAAATATTCACTAGATCTAAAAAGAGATGGGTTTCTTTGACTTCAGCTGTTAATTCTTCCTTTCTTATGATGTGGTTCAATACCCCCAAAATAAAGCAGGGTGTCAACCATTTAATCATTGAAAACTAGACTGTAATGCAGAAAGACTTATAAAATTAACCTTTCTTATTTGCCCCCCCCCCCTTTTCAAACATACCTGCATCAAGTGAACAGATTATGAGAGATGGATAGTGGCTTTATTTACAAAAAAAGAAAAGAAAGCTTGAAAGAGATAACATTCTAAAGCTACTAGTCTGTTTATCCAAGCTAATCCTTATTAAGTTGCAAGCTCATCCATTAGTGAGTTATGTCCAGTAAAGACAACTGTATGAGAAAAATATCTCAGATGCTTACAGTGCAGTTTGGTAGACAATATAGCTTTTGTGTGTTAATGGCTTTTGGAAATTGCCTGCCAAATCACTGCATGGCTGGAGATGGGGAAGTTGGGGGAATAAAACAGGAAGAATATAAGGACATACACGCGCACCTAATCTGTTTTCCCCAATTACTTTTCTCCTGTGAACCAACATTGGTACTTACCATTTCAGATTATTTATTTCTTCAGATACAAGATTTTTTTTAAGAAAAGCTAAGCCTTCCCTCCTACGATTAAAGCTACTATAACAAATTTTATAACTAATTTTGCTAGCTTGTTTTCTGTACCTTTTCCTCCCACTTCAGTTCCTCACTGTTGCAATTTTGTGACCATACTCCTTTCATTCTGCAGGTTATTTGTTTTACTTTGCTTTTAAGTGCAATATCATGTCCAAAACTGTATCTTTAGATTTGTCTGGAAAAAGGGTGACCATGTACGTTGTGTAAATTTATTTATTATTACATGTTTTTATTCTACCTGTATCATTTTTAGAAATAATTCAAGGTGGCGAACATACGTTCCTCCTATTTTCCCCACAACAACTCTGTGAGGTGAACCATTGTCTCTTCTGATATGCCCACTATTTGCTTATTTTTTTCTAGAACTTGAATAAATTTTAATGATAGTTTACTATAACAAGCCAATTTCAGACTGGTTTGTAAAGCATGTGTTGTTTGAACAAAGTGTAGTTAACGTTGACTCCAGTCAAAATTACACCAATATGCAGTTAACTGAAACAGATAAGGCTAAATCATATTCCTCCCACTCATCAAAATAATGGAGAGAGAATCTCCGTCTAAGATTGCATTTATATGATACAAGAAAGAAAATGTCTGATTATACTAGCTGTGATGCACTATACTGTACATGCATCACAGGATAGTTTAAAGCTGATTAAATCACCGGCCTATAACCACCTGCTTGTTTCATCCTTAATACGTTGTCTTCTTGCCACTTCTGTCTGTTGTGTTTATTTTAGATTTGCTTTTCTGATTAGCAAGAATGGAAGTTATATTTTTTCTTCAATTCATTTGTGTCTGACTCTCAGTGACTGCCTGAACAAATCTCTGAAGTTTTCTTAACAAGATTTTTCAGAGATTTACCATTGCCTCCTTCCAAGGGCTGAGGAAAAGTGTTTAGCCCAAGGTCACCCAGCTGGTATTGTGTCTAAGGCAGATCTAGAACTCACAATCTCCCAGTTTCTAGTCTGATGCCTTAATTACTACACCAAACTGGCCCCCAAACAAATGATACACAGCTCTAAAAACAGGCCAAAGAAAAGTTGTGTGGGATGAAATTAGGTGGCATGATCATGTAGCTATATTGTATAGAGACACTATGAGATTCAAACCTATGCTCCGAGAAAAAAATACTAATTTCTGGTGAGTTTTATATTATAATTTAAGCTTTGTTAATGAAATGAGATAGTGTGTGGGGAAAAATGATATTTTTTACTAATTTAAATTGCTTACGGGGGTTCTCTTTCCATTCCAATCTATAAAGGAATTAGGCAACAAATATAAGTAGCCCTCATTCAGTGACCACAATCGGGACTGGCAACTCTGTTGTTAAGCAATGTGATAGGCTAAGTAAAACTGTGACTGTGTTTTTATCATTTTACTTCAGCTTTCCTTTGCTTTGCAGGCCTTGCAATAATGCCAGAAATAATTATTGCAAGGATTGGTCGCCAACATATTGTTTCATTGTAATATAAACAGTTGCTAAATGAGGCAATAGGTAAATGTGGACTACTTGAATTATTTGGTGGGACGCAATGGCGCAATGATTAAAGATGCTGAGATTGTTAGTTTTAAAGCTGACAGCCCAGTTCGAGACCAGAGTGTCGTGCGACAGGGTGAGCTCCCATTACTTACCCCAGCTCCTGCCAACCTAGCAGTTTGAAAGCATGCAGATGCAAGTAGATAAATAGGTACCACTTCTGTAGGAAGGTAACAACATTCTGAGCACCTTGGCATATAGGTGCCCAGAATGTTGTTATGGAATGTCTTTGGACAACACTGATACTCTCAGGTAAGAAACAGAGATGAGCATCACCCCCTAGCATCAGACACAACTTTACCTTTTGTATTATTTATATTATAGAATATATGAATGGAGTTCTGCAGAGCAATGTGAAACAAAAGGGCCCCTGCCCCAATAAATTTTTAATCGACAGGGGGGGGGGTGTTGCATGAAATTGAAGAAACAAGATGGGACCAATGTGAACAAAGAACTGATTATTCTTTCTTAGGCTTTTCTTGTGAGAAAATGTTTAAGAGCAAAGCTACAGGCTTCATATGGGGTGGTTGGTATTTTGAGTTGGAATTTCACCTACAATGAGACTTTTTAAAGGAACTTCGATAAATAATGATCAGACAGATGATTTCCTTACTGCTTCCCAGACAATTGCTCTGTGATATTTGTTCAATGATGGTTTTTGAAGGTTTCTTAACTAAATGTGTGCTTATGCAACAAAAATCAGTTTGGAAAGGATGCAGATTTCAAGCTGTTTCATGTTTTGACTTAAAACAAGAGTATCACAAATTTTCTGTCATGGGTTTTTAAACAGCATTTGAAGAAATGCACAATTCTGTGCATGAAAACAAGGCTGCAGCCTCTTAGCTATACTTGGAATAAAACAGCTCCGTTCTATGTGGCAAGGGCATTTTGATCCCCATCTCTTTGAGTGCATTTCATCTTGTCTATAGAAGAAGAAAGACCTTTTCCTTCATGGACTTTGCAGTGATGCTCTCTCATCTTCATGGAATTTCTGGGCATTTATGGGTACTCTTTAATACATATTTAAGAGTAGTCAGAATTCATTTCACTGACTCTTATAACAATAGTTGAATCAAACTGAGCAGCCTGATTTTAGCCTGGGCCTTGGAAGGCAATGTTTCTTAAACATTAATGTGAATGGTTGCTTAGCTTAGATTTCATTTAAAAATCTAACTCTTCTATTTTATTTGATGCTACTAATTTGTTTTATCATAGTTGCCAACTGTGCTACAGTCTTTCAATTTCCTTCAGGCATTAGAAGCGTTAGATATCCAGAGCTGCCCAAACAAACCTGAGTTGCTAAAAATAGAACTATCTTAGTGCCAACTTTCACTTTGGATCATGTCTTACATAGGCTGTTCAAAAGAGGGATTGGGTATGTGTATAATATAGAGAATGAGAGAAGTTTTAACTACAGATTACAAACTCTTAACATCATTCTTGCTACAATCCTTATTTATTCGAAATATCTTTGATATATTTAGACAGGCAATTCCTTTGGAAATTTGAGGAGTTTGAGATTTTGCAACAATTAGTACCAAATAATGACGACAAAGAAACAGAACAAAGAGAACAAATAACATTTCAATAAATCTTATTTCCATATCCTTTTCTCTATTATTTAGGCATCTGTATGAAATCTTTGCAAAGGAGTATTTGTTGAGATGAACAGTGTGATTTGTCAGTTGTTCCTGTTTACTTATGGATTTTCATGGGAACAGATTCAATGAAATCCATTGGGATTTATTTCTGAGGAAATATGATGCTGTAAGAGTAAATATGAAGCTGTAAATGTACTACGTAAAGTAATGTGATATTTGACTGGTGATTGTACGTAGCTATAGTTTTGACAAACCTGTATACCCAGAAATCAGTTAATAAACCATATTCACTGCTTTAGAGAGTTTTGAGTTGAGTCTACACTATTGTTTTCATGCTAATGGATCTTTTTTTAGTTGATGATAATACTGGTATGGGTACACTAGATACCTTTATTAGATAATCATATGCTGCTATGGTAGCATTGATAAAAAACACACCAAGATATCTGCCTTATAGTAACCATAATGATAATTATATATGCTGTTAGTGAGCAGTTTATTTTGTAAAAGAAATATCTTGTTTCACAATTAATTTTAATTAATGAATTATTTAATTGATTCAATTGAAATTAATTGTTTTGGCCTAGCATTGCCCTTTTTATTGTGTGGATTATATGCACAAATATCAAACATGCAAACCGAAATTATTGGGTGGCTGGATAGATATGTCCACAGTTTCAGCTGGAACTGGCTGTTTTATGTTGACAAGATAAGGGAGCTAGGAATTGTCTAGGGTTTTTGTTATATTTTTTTCTGTGTACTGTTCTTTTTTGGAGGAAATCACACACTTCCCAATAATAGTGTATTTTGGAACATCTTACATGTTTTGCCCTTCAGCTAATTAAAATGAGGTCATGTAAACTTTGTAAAATAAATGGTACTGTGAACAGGTTTGGATGTGAGAGGTCTGTACTATAAAACCATAGCTGTTTAATTAGATTAACAAGCCTTGAGTATTCAATTAAGATGAATTTTAATTACTTTTTATTTTTCATGTATAAAGCTGCTTAGCTATTTCCTTATCATGAATTGGATGTTCTGAGAGAATGTGTCTCTTTTGACCTGTTTATTTATCTACTTAAGTCTAGTTTCAGTCAACTAATATTTCTCTGCTATATATTTATTATCATGTCATATGCATTTTCTGTATTCTGTATAAATGCAATCATTTTATAACATGAGTACAGAGCCTTAATACAATACTGAGGTTTTTTTTCTAGGTTTTTTCAGTGAATAAACTTTTGATGCATTCTTATATTAAACTGAACACAGCTTACTTGGGAATTTGGACTTATTGACTGAATCTACCCTCCATCTTTATTAATATTGGGAGAATGATAAACTATTGTGATAAACAGGTGTTCAAAGCCATGATGCAGTAGCCATCCCAAATAAAATTATCATGATCAGTATAATCCCAGATTTTTTTTAAAAAAAATTATAACTAATCTAACAAAAGTAAAACATGAACAAAAATATACCACAACATAAATACTTCTAACCTGCTAGAAAGAGGATTTTATTGTTAATACCAGATATATCTATAAGTTAGATTTATGCTATGAGGCAATTATCAAAATATTGAACAATTGTGTATTAGAAAATTGCCTTGCCAGGTATAATTCTGCATGTCTGATTTGAATTACTGGAGAAGGCTTGTTGAGCATCTGACTCCTAAATACAAGAAATGTCTGCTAGGCATCAACCATTTTCTGTGAAAGCCCCCATATTCTAGAACAACAGTTGTCAAACATTTTGGTCGTAGGACCCTTTTGCATTCTTAAAAATAACTGAGTATCCCTTTAAGCTTAGGTTTATGTGTTTAGGGAGGGGTAGCACCTCTGGTAGAGAGTTCTGCCATGCCACTTGTAGGGCTGATTGTCCACCTTTGATCTCCACCTGATGCTCAGCTCTCACCTGTGGCTCCAAGTAGCTGTAACACATGCAGCAGCCACACACTGGTAAACTGTCTTAGTAGATCGGCCAAACTAGGTGAAGGTAGCCGATGGGTCTTTGGCTCTCAGTGAGATAGGGTATTTTTCTCTCCCAGCATGTGAAGACTGCCCCTGGCAGTTAGAAAGGAGGTGGCGCCTAAGTGGGGTGGGACCCGATTCCTGCTTGGAAGAGAGACTACCGGGAAATGTACTAGGAAGTTGAAAAACATCCCATACGGAAGGAAGGGGAGGGCCAGGAGGAAGGAGGAGGCAGAGGAGGAGATAGGAAAAAAGAGCAGGAGGAGATAGGAGGAGGAGGAGGAGACAGGAGGAGGAGGAGATAGAAGAAGGTGGAAGAGGTAGAAAAAAGGGAAGGAGAAGAAAGAGGAGATGAGGAGCAGGAGGAGGAGAAATTAGAGGAGGAGGAGGAGGAGGAGGAAGAGGAGGAGGAGACAGAAGGAGGAGGAGGAAGAGATAGAAGGAGGGGAGGTGGAGAAGACAGAAAAATAGCAGGAGAAAGAAGATGGAGGAGAAGGAAGAGATAGAAGGAGGGGAGGTGGAGGACATAGAAAAAGAGCAGGAGGAGAAAGATGGAGGAGGAGAAGGAAGAGAAGATAGGAGGTAGGAGGAGGAGGAGATAGGAGAAGGAAGAGGAGGTAGTAGTAGTAGTAGTAGGTGGGGAAGGAAGAGATAGAAGGAGATAGAAAGAGGAGGGGGAGAAGGTAGAGGAAGAAGGGGAGGCAGAGGAGGAGATAGAAGGCAGAGGAGGAGAAGGCAGAGGAGATAGGAAGGCAAGGAGGAAGAAGGGGAGGAGGAGGAAACCCAGCGTAGGTGTAAGGAGTAGCTGTCCCATCCTTAGCCCAACCCTGCTGTTCTCAGTTCAATATTTGCAGCCATTTCCCAGACGCCCAAGATCAGCACTTTCTAACCTCGGCCCGGGGGGGCAAGAGGGAAGCCCACGCTCTTCTCCCACCGGTCCCCTCCCTCACTTTCTGCTACGGGTCTCCTAGTTTAGAGCAAAGCTCACCTCCTTGGCTTTTAATTCTTCAACGGTTTGCAAAGCCTCAGCCAGTTCCTTCACCAGCTTGTCGTACTCATCCTGGAGGCTCTGAAATTTGGCTCTGGTGGAAGGCAAGGAAGAGAAAGCTGGGACGGAGAGGCGGCCTCCCACTCCCACTCCCCCCCCCTTCACAGAAAGCCAAAATAAATCTCAGAGGAGCCAAAGAACCGATATCCGTAAATCACACCAGACTTTGGATGGGTTTTTCCATCCTGGGGAAGAGGATGAATGTATGTTTAGTTTTAGTTTGCCGTTGCACCTCATACAATGAATTTAAATGCCAACTTCGGTGTACATTATGAGTATAATAATAAAACACAAACACACATCCTTCACATTCTATACAATTGAATTGATATTGCATTAATAGTACACTATACAGTAGAGTTCAACAGAGTTACTGCCCTGGGATAGAAGCTGTTTTCCAGCCTATTTGTCCTTGTTTTTATTATCCTGTACCGTCTGCCAGATGGTAATAGTTCAAAAAAAAAGGGTACCCAGGATGAGATGGATCCTCAGGGATGTTTTGAACTTTCTTAAAGCTCTTCCGAATATAACTACAAAGACCCTTCAGAATACAACTACAAAGAAGCCACCTGAGGCCAAGGAGAGATATTTTTATTGTAAAATTCATCCTGCTTAAATGCCAGATCTGCAATGCAGCTTTAACCAGCTTTCCATCTGGAACCGCTGCTTGGCAATATACACAGGAGATAAAGAAATAAGAAATAAAACATTTGCTGTGACTGTCCCAAATGTGCTTCCCCCCCACCCCCACCGCCAACCCCAAATTAAAAAAAAAAAAAAGGCACCTGAACTTTCCTTTGTATTTTTCCTTGAAAATGTTTTGCTTTTCATCCAGGAAGCTTCTTCAGTTCAAAGAAAAAAAACACAAGAAAGTCCAGTTGTCTTTTGCCAAAAGCACTTTTGGGACCGCCACAGCCTGGAAGACTTGAGAACCTCCATAGATATTTGTTGTTACTCTCACACGGAGCGACAAGTCAATGGAGGTTCTCAATCGCCGAGGTCGCAGTCGTCCCAAAGGTGCTTTCGTAAAAGGCAACTGGACTTGTTTGTTTGCTTTTCTCTTGAAGAGGTTTCTCTTCTCGTCCAAGAAGCTTCTTCGGTTCTGACTTGCAGTCATAAATACTATAAATATAAATCCTTCCTTTCTCCACCATTCAGTCAGAACCGAAGAAGCTTCTTGGATGAGAAGAGAAACCTCTTCAAGGAAAAAAGAACAACAACAAAGGAAATCCAGTTGCCTCTTGGAAAACACTTTTCGGACTGGGAGATCCAGTCCCCTGCTCTCTGTTCCCAAGCCGACACTCACTTCTCGTCGTTGGTTTTCGCCTGTTCGAGCTTGATTTCGGACTGCATGCTCTCCACCTGCAACTCCAGCTTCCTAACGGTGTACAACAATTGCTGCTTCGCATCCAGGCTTCCAATACTGGTAGGGGGTTCCCTTTCAAGAACCTGACACCTGGGGAGCGGAGAGAGACAAGGTGGATAAAAAGCTGTACGAACCGGCAGCATCTTTTCAGATAGAGCGCCATGGCGGTGCAGTGGTCAGAATGCAGTATTGCAAGCTGACTCTGCCGACTGCCAGGAGTTTGATCCTGACCGGTTCAAGGTTGATTCAGCCTTCCACCCTTCTGAGGTCGGTAAAACGAGGACCCAGATTGTTGGGGGTAAGATGCAAATGATGCTTCCACATTGTAAATCATCCAGAGAGGGCTGGAAAGCGCCATGGGGCGGTACAGTCACAAGTCAAGGACTTCCTGTATGGCCAAGAAATAATACCTGGATGCGTCCCGGAGTTGAGTTTGACTTAAAGGGATTTGATAGCATTCGATGCTTACTTTTCGTGCAGCTTTTTCTGAATGACTTCTGCCTCTTTCAGCTTGGCGTGGGTCTCCTGAAGCTCTCGGAAGAGGGCAGATACTTGCAAGTTCAACACCTCCACTTCGCTGCCCACCTAAAAGAATTCGACAACCGAGAAACCCGATTGTGTCTTGCTGAAAACATGACAAGGCGCGAAAGAATGTGGCTAAACAGCACGCAGAAGTCAAACAGGTATCTGGACTCTGAACAAATCACCCACTCAAGAATTAAAAAAAAACCCACAACCCTTGTTGTGCCCTTAAGGCACACTACAAGAATAACACACTAGAAGAATAACACACTACAAGAATAACACACGCTCTACTCCTACAAAACCAGCGTGTGTTCCTGGCTGATTCTGCAAAACACACCATTGTTGGTCGCTCACAGGGAGAGTTTTCTGTTTTTAAGTAGGGGGACAGCAAAGAAGGGGGTTACTTGCAACTAAGTTTAAAACGCACGCCGTGTTTAAGTGGTGCGTGTAACACCATCAGTGCTAGAAGGGAGGGGTGTGTGTATATGTGTGTGGAGAGGAGGAGGAGGAGGACTGTGGGGCCCCTTGGTGCTTTCTGAACTTGGTGATTTTATTGCAGACGTTTCAGGACCTAACTAGGTAACACCATCAGTACTAGAAGGCAGTGGTGTGTGTAACCCGCCTCCCTTTCAGCACGGATGATGTTCCCTAGTTGGGTAACGAAACGTCTGCAAGGGAACCACCAAGCTCAGAGAGCACCAAGGACCCCACAATTCAACCCTGAGCTACAAATATTTTCTTCTATTGGTAAACGAGTAGTACTTACACTTTCACTTCTCTCTTCTTTCTTGTTGGCTTCTTGTTCCGTTTGAGTGCCTTTCTCATTTGTTTTCTTTTTCAAACTCAACAGCCTGCGAAAAGCAAGGGTTCCGGTGAAACCATGATCTAGAACGACTTATAAAAGCACATTTAGCTTCATATTTTTTTTGGCGATTTGAAGGATGTGCACATGGATACAGTGCAACCAGATGCACAAGCTTATAAATTTTGAAACTGCTTTGCAAGCTATTGTTACCACAGATTTGTTGGCATTTAACGAGGAGGGATAATATATATTTTACACTTTGGTGGTGGTGTTTTTTTTTAAATAAATCACATTTTTTTCCAGTGTTTTTGTTTTACTTTAGTTTTATCTCTGTTTAATGTATTCTCGTTTTGTGTTTTAACCTTCCGAATACAATAAAATAAAAATGATTTTAAAAAAGATTTGAAGGATGAGTTGTTTAACTCAAGTTGCAGCTTAAATTGCTGGGAGCCATATCCTAAGTATCTTATATTACGGTCGTATCAGTGCTCAAGAACACGTTTAAAGCTTTTTTGGAGACTCAAGAGCCATACTGGTACGATCTGAACCCTTGGGTAGGCCTTATCACCTTTTTACAAAGCCTTTAAAATCTGGACCATCTGAGATAGGTGCCACCTTTCGTACGTCCATGAAGACCTTCCAGTCATGGAAAATGGGTCAACTCTACGGCTTGGCTCCTATTCGACAGGAAAGACTATAACCTTTCCTGTCATTGTCAGCATTTCCTATGGAGATGCACCATGGGACGGCTGACCATTGGTGGACTTCCGCCTACTTCCTCCAAGCTTAACACGCTCGTTTGCCTGGCCTTCTTCCCACCACAACTGGGCTGCTCTCCCTACTTCTGTTCTCACAGAAGTAGATGAGATGAAGTTCAACTCCATCTCCATCCTTTTGGTGCCGATTGGCTGGAGGATGCCAAGCTTTGTTTGGGGCAAGGATGCCGAGATGGAGATACTAGAGAGTTGCACATGGAAGCAAGAGAATGATGGCTGGGAAAGCAGAAAGGTTGAAGCTATCTAGCAAAGGTGTCAGATACAACGAGAAGAATACGGACTGTTGACACTTGTCTTTCAGTTCCTGCATCTTATTTTCCAGAGCTTCCCTCTTTTGAGTCTCGCTCCTGAGAGACAGCAGAAGTTGGCTGACGGTTAATTCTTCTTTTTCCAAGCATCTCCTGGGCTCGTCCACCGATTTATTCCGGCTTTAATAAGACAGAGAAGACAAATTTGAGGTGAAATGATGACCACTCTCTTCTTCTAAGTCAAGGAAGGTTGAAATCAGGATTCAGTTATGGAGCTCAACCAACATCGGGCACCCAAGGAATGAATTCGGATTTCAATCTAAGTCTACCCATCAAATAGTCCACCCCAGGAGATCAACTCCACCACAAGGCTAAGGCCGCTTTTACTAAGAATAGTAGTAGTAGTAGTAATAACAACAACAATAATAATAATAATAATAACAATAATAATAATAGATACTTGCAAGTCGCTTGCACTGAACCTCCCCCCAATTCTTACACTCATGTGAATTAGGGAAGGGGTCCGTCTTGAGCCTCTTCCAGATACTTAGTCCTCGATTTACAACAGTTCATTTAATGACCCCGTCCAAAGTTACAACGGCACTGAAAAATGTGACTTAGGGCTGGTTTTCAGAGTTACGGGCTTTGCAGCATCCCCATGGTCGATCCAAATTCAGACGCATAGCAACCGACTCCTATTTATGACGGTCGCAGTGTCCCCGGAGTTACGTGATGACCTTCTGATGAGCAAAGTCCACGGGGAAGCCCGATTCGCTTAACAACTGGGTTACTAACTTATCAATTGCAGGGATTCGCTTAACAACAGTGGCGAGAAAAGTCGTAAAAGTCACTTAACAAACGTCTCACTTAACAACAGAAATTTTGGGCTCAGTTACGCTCGTACATCCAGGAGTACCTTGATAGGTAGAATATTCTCCTTTTCATCAGCTGTTGACCGAACTGGAAAAAGACGACAGAATAGAAGCAAATTCTCAGGAGAGTAGAGAAAATCTACTCACACGTACACAGCTGCGCTCCCGTCTATTCTTTTCACGTCTATATCCTGATGTTCTTTCAAAAATCCCACAGCGTCTCCTTCCTGTAGAAAACAACCAACGGCTTTGTCACTTCGATTGACTGGTTTTCCGTCTCCAAATAAACACACTTGATTGTTTGTCAAAAGAAGGGGTGAATGAATGAACATCCAAGGCCAGAACTTGGGTCTCTACAATTTTAAGGTTTTTCCTTCTCTCTCATTTGCCCCTTCTCACCCGCTTCCAAACCCATCCCGGCGATTAAGTAATCGGGGTTGCAATCTCGAAGGCTACAGTTAGTGCTCGCCTTATGACCGCAATGGAGTTCAAAATTTATGTCACTAAGAGAGACATTTGTTAAGTGAGTCTTGCCCCGTTTTACGATCTTTTCTTGCCACCGCTTTAAGCGAATCACTGCAATTGTTATGTTAATACTTCGTGTATTGCGCTATTACATTAATAATTACCCATGTTTCCCCCAAAATAAGACTGAGTCTTATATTAATTTTTGCTCCAAAAGATGCATTAGGGCTTATTTTCGAGTTAGGTCTTATTTTCCAGGAAATACAGTACTAAATACTTGGCCAATAAATAATTCTATTCTATATTCTATTCTATTCTATTACTCGTGTTCATCTGGATGACAATCTTAACTGGGGCTGATGATGATGTCTGAGTTCATAAAGCCCATTAAACAAACCAGTTTGGGGTTTGAAGATGGAGGAAACTCCCCGCCTGTGATCGGATCCTTCTTGAAGAGGATCGGAGGCCGCTTACATGCATTCTGATCTCGACGAAGGAGTCTTCGGCCGCAGTTGCGTTGAGCTTCAGCTGCAGCTCTGAGATGATGGCTACCAGATCCGCCTTTTCGGCCTGCAGTTTGGCCACCTGGGCCTTCAGTTGTCCCACCTCTTGGCTCACCTCCTTCCTCAAAACGGGGCTCCCCTAGGAGAAGAAATCCAGGTGTCACTCACCTTCCAGAGCATCCAAGACGTTACGGGCAAAACGCCGAAAGGTTCCAACCGTCCTCTCGTCATACGGCAATAAATACAGAAAGTCCTCGACTTACGGTTCACTTAGTGACTGTGCAAAGTTACAACGGCACTGAATAATGGGAATTATAACCGTTTTTCATAGTTACGACCTTTGTAGCACTCCCGTGATCAAAATTCAGACGCCTAGGCAGCCGGTTCCTACTTATGACGGTCGCAGCGTCCCGTGTGTGTGTGTGTGTGTCCCCTGTGATCCCCTTTGGTGACCGTCTGACCAACAAAATCAATGGAGGAGCCAGATTCGCTTAACGACCAGGTGGCTAGCTTATCGACTGCAGTGCTTCGCTTAACAAAGGTGGCAGGAAAAGTCGTAAAACGGGGCAAAATTAACCAATTTCTCGCTTCGCATCCTTCATTTTGGGGCTCAAGTGCGGTCGTAAGTCGAGGGCTACCTGTGCATCTAACGGAGTTCAATTGGTGATACTATCTCTAGTGATACTATGGCAAAGGGAGCTTTCTACTTTGCGATTCCTATTCTTTCACAAGGCGATCCATAAACCCTTTTTCTAGCTACATCCGTTTTGGGAGCCCTCCCTCTCCCTCCTCAGCCCCAGGCAAGTCAAAATCTTGCTTTCCGCTTACCACGGTGCTCTTTTCTTCTCTCTCTTCCAGGCTCTGGAGCTTCTGGTGGAGGCTTTCATTCTCCAGACATTTGGTTGCCAAACACTGCCGAGCTTCCTTGAATTTCGACTCGTAAAATTCCCGCTCTTCTTTCAACTTCTCCTTCCAAGCGGAGAGCTCCTCAAAACGATCCTTCATGGCTTGGTTCCGCTGTCTCATGGCCTCTGGTTGACCCCAAGAAATGCCCAGTTAAGTGTCAGCGTGACCTGTTCCCCAAAACGCTGAACGTGGGTTCAAGGAAGTCCTTTGGGGAAGGAGGAAGGTCAACGACCACCCGCCAATATTGCCAGAAATACTTTGAGGAGGACCTTAACCATCTACGGATGTTCCAGTAGACCAACTGGGTTGGTTGACATTGTCAGAAAAGGAAGGAAAGGACGGGCCCATGGAGATTCTCAGTTCCTCCAGGTCCTGGTTGTCCCAAAGGTGCTTCTTTTCAAGAGGCAACTGACTTTCTGGTTTTTCTTGGAAGACATTTTGCTTCTCATCCCAGAAGCTTCCTGAAAAAGCACCTTTGGGAAAGCATGGACCCTACAAGGTTAGATCAGCACGAGTCTGTCGTCTAAATTTGTCAGAAATCATTCCTTAAGTTCTGTGCGGCTGGCTCTTCAACTGAAGTTCTCAAGAAGAAGAATCACGTAGGGATTAACGTTTTTGAAGTTGGACTCTGCTATATCTGATATCTCTGATGTTCCAGTATTTGAAGGGCTGCCACAGAGAAAAGGGAGTCAGCTTATTCTCCAAAGCACCCGAAGGCAAGACAAGAAACCATGGATGGAAACTAATCAAGGAGAGAAGCAACCTGGAACTAAGGAGAAACTTCCCAACCGTAAGAACAATTGACCAGTGGAATGACTTATCACCTGAAGCTGTGTGTACTGCAGTCACTGGAGGCTTTTAAGAGGAGATTGTCTGAAATGGTATATAGTTTCCTGCTTGAGCAGGGGGTTGGACTGGAAGGCCTCCAAGGTCCTTTCCAAATATTCCATTCCATTCCATTCTTCTATTCTAATTTTAATCCTAATTCCTGTTCTATAATTCCTGTTCCTATTCCATTCCATTCTATTTGCAAAGCATTCCACTCATCAATTGTTCTGTCGGGAAATTCCTCCTTAGTTCCAGGTTGCTTCTCTCCTGGATCAGGTGTCCCTCCGTTGCTTCTTGTCCTGCCTTCGGGCGCTTTGGAGAAGAGGCTCTTCTTTGGGGCAGCCCCTCAGATATTGGAAACCCTACTATCGTGCCACCCCTGGTCCTTCTTTTCCCTTGAACTATTGAAAACAGAAAACAATTAAATAGAACTTAATCAATTGGCCTACATCCCCAAAGATCAGTGGAACTAGACTCATGCAAGTCCAGGGCATCTTAAGCCCAGGTGTTTGGTAGTCATTCTTACTACAGGGTGAAGAGACCCAGAGGCAGCCTCCTCCGTGGACCGTGGAGGCCCGAGAGGGACCTGCTGGCGATGTTCGATGTTGAACGTTCACCTTTAAGTTCGTTGTTCTCCGTGATAAGCTCTTTCATCTGCTGAACCATCTCCTCCACACTGGAGGTGCTGAGGGTGGCTGGCATCAGGGTGGGGTGCCCATTCTCCACTTCAATCTTCGCCGACTGCCCGTTTTCCACCGGGACGTTTAAAGGCTTCTTGGACATGGCTCCCGTGGCTTCAATCTTTTTTTTTGTTTACAATAAAAAGGAATGGAGAGAAAGAAAAGGGGGAGGGAAAAATAAATAAATTTAAAAAATCTTAATACAAGACCGTGATATAGAGCAGAGTTTTTCAAACTCGGGGATTTTCAAACGTGTGGATTACAACTCCCAGAATTCTCCACTGGGAAAATTCCCCCACTGGGAACTTTTTCTTTTCTTTTTAATAATAATAATAATAATAAAAAAAGACGGGTTAAAACTGGATAGAATAGTTTTTCAAACTTGGCAGTTTTAAGAATTCTCCACTGGGGGATTTTGGGAGTTGGAAGTTTACACATCTTAAAATTGCCAGGTTGGAAAAACTGATCTAGACTATCCAATTTTAACCTTTCTACACTTTTTTTTTAATGCTTTTTGCATGCCTTCTGCAACTTCCCGTCTAACAAGTTATGGAGTTGGCTATCCAGGTTCTAACTATGGTTTAATCCGCTAAACTTCCGAGGTCACCAAAATTATACAAGCACTTCTCCTGGCTGAATCTAAGTTATGCGCAGCTATTTTCAAAACAGCAAATCATTAAAATCGTATTGATATAATTATATGATTATTAAGATATTATCAGATATCTGCTTCAGACAAGTTGGATAAACTATAAATAGTAATACGTTTTGTAATGAGAATCCTAGATCATATCTTTGTATCCACATTAAGCAAACATTAAGCAACCCTTTCTCTGAATTTTCCTCTGATTTTGGTCTGGTACTGTAAGCCTCATAGAATAAAAAAGGTGTTTTTTAAAAAATAAGATTAAATAACTCATTAATGACTTCTGCTAATAAATCGAAAAGGGTTTTACGTACAATGGGAATTCTAGTGCAGGAATTTTCCCTGATTTTATAGATCTGTTTATTTCTTGTTATTAGCTATAATTATGCCAAAATGCTTTTTATGTATTATACTTGAGAATTTCCTTCCCCAAAATCTGTTATTCAGTTACTTGAGAATACAAATAAAAGTAAACTGGTGACTAATAGATTGTGCCTCTGTAGATGACAATATATATCTCTTGGCCTGAATTCCAGAGATAAGATTCAGATGTTTTGATTGTTTCAGTCAACAGTTTTCACACGCAATTGACAATATTGTTCAGTATTCGTAATATAATTGCCCCAGTTTTCCTTTAGCTTTTACATGCATGCTTTATAAGATTCTTCCACGTGGTTTCTGACATAAAACAGCAATAATATTTAACTATTTCCCCCCCTAATATATAAAATGAAAATTAATAGGTTTCTTCCTAGCTTGTAGCAAACATATTTCTTATAAGAGTCCCAAACAGTTAAAAGTTTAATGGAGTTTGCATTAAAAAGGTTTCTTTTTTTGTTAATATATTTATCAAATTCATTGGCCACCCATCTTACCACAGGTTATGTATAAATACCTTTTTAATGAAGCATTCCAAAATCCTCTAAAAATAGTGTGGTTGGTTTTAAACCTCCAGACAGAATACCGGAACATGTCTTTGGTATTTCTTTTTTTTCCCCAGCCGAACATTAAATATCTATTCTAGATTCTAGAATATAGATGCTTCGAATGCATCTCAATTTTGTAAATATGATTATTATTTTTTAAAAAGGGGCGTTTCTCTTCAACCAGAAGTTCTTAACAACATTAAATTCTCCTGCAATCATTAGTTGTAATTTAAATTAAAAAGCTTGGAAAAGCACCTATTTCAGGATTATTCTTTGTGGAAACTCAGAAATGAATTGGGATCATACTAGAATTAGCTGAATTAATAATCAAAATCATAAAATGCCCTTTGTGATCAAAACATGTCATAATTTATGGATCCCAACAAGTATTTTCTTGTTCACTGTCATTATACCTAGTCATTATCAAAGCACTCACAGTCCATGGTCATTATAGTAAGCCTATTAAACAAAATAATGCCTCTAAGCCTTTTAGAGTTTCTATTAATATATGGTACACTTTGTAGTTCCCTAAAAAACACCTTTTCATTTGTCAAAACATGATTTCTGGAGCAAAATTAAAAACAGACTATAGTGTCTTTAACTCAACATTTCCTCTCTCATTCTAAAGGGCCTTAATATTCCCCCAAATTATTTTCAAAGACCTGGTCACAATTTTTCTTCAAGATAAAATCTCGAATCACATGCTTCTATGCTATTTCCAACCAGTAAGCCATTTCCAGAAAGAGCAGCCATTTACATAAATATATTGGATCCAAATAAATAAATAAATAAATAAATAAATAACAAAGCCTCAAACGTGTAACCAAATTAGTAATAAACATCCTCAACTGTTTTACTAACTACAAACAAAAGCAAAATAACATTTAATGCAACTGCGGATGGAAACTCAGATGCCTTCTTCCTATTTTTGAGGAATAAGAAACCTTGCGCTCATTCTTAAAACAAATTTCTCAGTAGACCAAGATTTGGGGTATTTTTCTCTCTCCCAGCATCTCAGGTTTTGGCAAAGTTTTTGTGCAAAATAACAGATTTGGCCAGGACGGATTACCCTTTTCAAGTCTTCACCTTTCTCTACAAATCGGTTTTTTGTTTTTTCAAACTTGGCAACTAAGAGGCATGGATTTCAACTCTCAAAAGTCCTCAGCCAGCATCGTGCGGAATTCTGGGTGTCGAAGTCCACACCCCTTATCCGGCTTTCCTCAAGAATTCTGGGAGTTGAAGTCCACGCTTCTTAAAGCTGCCAAGTTTGAACAACCCTACTCTGCACTGACTGCAGAACTACAACAAACTACTGAGATTATGCAGCAACTTCTAGCGTTGCATTGTATTTGATATGTCCTTGAGCTTAATCCGCAGGCCTTTTGAATTGCAAACTGAAAGTCAGATGAGCAAAAAGACGGCTGGGAAAGATTTGTAGAGTTTACCTGTTCCTACTTATAGGAAAGCGGGTGATTTTTCCATGATTTGGGGTGCTCCAGCTCTGAGCATTCATGCATGCAAATTGGCGATGCCAGTATATGATGGTGGTGGTGGGGAACGACAGCAATTTACCCCCAAAGTCATAACAGTCCCTTTTTCCTGCCTGGATGAAATCTGTTCTCACTTCAGGAAGGGCCATGCTCCAAATCTTGCCTCTAGAAGTTGTGGCTGCTCCATCACTGGAGGTTTTTAAGAAGAGACTGGACAAAATGGCATAGGGTTTCCTGCCCGAGCAGGGGGTTGGACTAGAAGACCTCCAAGGTCCCTTCCAGCTCTGTTATTCTGTTTCAGTAGGTATTGATCTCGGTTGCAGCACAGCCAGGAAAGGCCTCTCAGTAACTGAATCTCAGTAGTCTGATTTACAGCCACAACTGGCCCCCCAAATTTCTGTTGTTAAGTGAGTTTTGCCCCGTTTTATGACTTTTCGCAGCTGTTAAGCGAGTCACTGTAGCAGCTGTTAAGTTAATAAACCCGGTTGTTAAGTGACTCTCACTTCCCCACTGACTTTGCTCCACAGAAGGGCGCAAAAGGGGATCGCGTGACACAGGGGGACACAGCAAAGGTCATCAATAGGAACCAGTCGCATCCTAATTTTGATCACATGACCCGCGGGGACCGGCTCCCCAGTCACACGTTTCAGCGCCGCTGTAACTGTGAACGGCCGCTCAACGAAGCCTTTGCTCAGCCCAGAATTTACCTGTGTGGACTAAACTTTGGAGCAATCCACGCTCGGCTTGGTGGGCCAACCGATTCCGCAAAGCAATCCTGTTGCAAGTCGAGGCCCCCCTGCATGCGAAGAAAAGAGAGAGAGACGTTGCAAGGGCGCCCTCCTGGCCAGGGCGGAGCGCAGTCTCCGGGCGCGCAAGCCCCGGCTTGGATCGGGCCGGGCGCTTCCTGCCTTACCTGTGCAAAGGAAGCAGCAGGGCGCGGATGGCCAGGAGACACCGCCCCCCGCCCCCCTAGTTGCCCATTCAGACGGGCAGGCGTTCCGGGTCGGGGGTTCCGAGCGGGGGCTCCCCCCGCTGCAGGAGCCGGCCGGGCAGCGGCTGTCTGGCAAAGCTTGGGGGGTGGGGGGTGCCAAGGCGCCCCAGGCGGTGCGTAAAAGCGCAAAGGAGGGCGCGGCGGGGAGGCCGGGTTGAGAGTCCTCGAGCCGCCCGGTGCTGCTCCGGTCAGCTGACGGCAGGAAGAGCCGCCGCCCCGGCTCTTCCGGGGAGTTGACTCGCTTCGCGGCCGCGGCAAGAAGCGGGGACGCGCCTTGGAAAGCCGCCAGGCGCCGCCGTCACTCTTTCCCGTTCTCTTTCCCTTTGCCTCTTTCTCTCCTTTCTTTCCTTCTTTCCCTTGTCTTTTCTCTCCCTTTTTCTTTCCCTCTTTCCCTCCTCTCTTTCCTTCTTTTCCTTTCTCTTTACCCTTTCTCTTCCCCTTGTCTTTTATCTCCCTTTTTCTTTCCCTCCTCTCTCTCCTTCTTTCCCTTTCTCTTTCCCCTTTCTCTTTTCCTTGTCTTTTCTCTTCCTTTTTCTTTCCCTCCTCTCTTTCCTTCTTTCCCTTTCCTTCTTTCCCTTTCCCTTTTCTCTTTCCCTTGTCTTTTCTCTTCCTTTTTCTTTCCCTCCTCTCTTTCCTTCTTTCCCTTTCTCTTTCCCTTGTCTTTTCTCTCCCTTTTTCTTTCCCTCTTTCCCTCCTCGTTCCTTCTTTCCCTTTTTCCTTTCTCTTTCCCTTGTCTTTTCTCTTCCTTTTTCTTTCCCTCCTCTCTTTCCTTCTTTCCCTTTCTCTTTCCCTTTCC
>JANHFL010002990.1:609299-620315 GCA_032468155.1 Oxyrhabdium leporinum | reverse complement strand
GTCCACCTTTGATCTCCACCTGATGCTCAGCTCTCACCTGTGGCTCCAAGTAGCTGTAACACATGCAGCAGCCACACCCTAGTATACTGTCTTAGTAGATGGGCCAAACTAGGTGAGGGTTTCTTACTGGATAGAGAGAAGGTATTAAGGCCTGAAAGACAAATTGCACTCATAGCAATCAAACCTCACTGTTATAGTATTGACACTGAGATCAAGCTGGTGGATGAGGGTTCTTTACAGAAAATAGTAGGCGGATATACACTTTTTGGGAGAGGGAAACTACAGACTGACAACAGCAATCACAGAGTGGGTTTTGCAATTCAAAATTGCTCTGCTGAAGAACATCTCTATTCTATCACTGGAATAAATGAACATATCATGAAGTTCCGCTGTCCTCTCAGCAAGTGTATCACTATTGTCAGTGCCTACACATCAACTCTCACAAGTCCAGATGAAGACAAAGAAGCTTTCTATGAGGACCTGACCAGATTATTCAAACAACGGCTGCCAATGACAAACTTGTCATTCTGAGTGACTTCAACGCAGCAATGAAAGCTGGTAAAATCGGTTTCACTGCACAGGATTTAGTGAAGTATACTTTAGTTTAAAATCAGATTATTCTAACATGAAAAGCTTACTATTGCTCTATTACATCAGTAGCATTAAAATAAGTCCCTGATGAAAATAATTTTCCCGCCATGGTCTTTCATTTGGGTACCACATACCTACAACAAGTTCATTCTAGACTATAACATGACCATAATTTCTACCATTTCCCCGAAAATACAACCTAAATATATATGTATGTGTGTGTGCGTGCGTGCGTGCGTGCGTGTGTATATATGTGTATGTGTATGTGTATATATGTATGTGTGTATATATGTGTGTGTGTGTGTGTATATATATATATATATATATATATATGACAGGGTCTTATTTTTGGGAAACATGGTAGTTTGCTGAAATATGTGCACCAACAAATATGTGCTGCATTTTATAATTTTCTGGGTTTTATATGAACCAAGAGAGTGTGCACTTTTTAGAATTCAAGCCACCTTGAATGTGAAATTCCCTGTTTGAATTTGAAACAGTTGTTTCAAATTGGACTGTTTTAATAATTTTGAAACTTTTGATCCTAAAACATTCATGATGATTGGAACAGCCCATCTTGCAGTACATTTTCAAAATGTTTGGCACACCGGTATGTAATACTGTCTATCAGTATCTCTACTTAGTACCAAATATCTGTTTAAAATAATTTCAATTGGAACTGGTATGTGTCATTTTATTAATTTAGTGGAAAATTCAAGAGCAAAGGGGGTACCTTCTACATTTTTGCTTTTTGTTTAAAAGAGGTTTTAAACAAAAATATTTTATGGTTTCAATTCATTATCTACTTCTCAGCCATTTGCATTGGTTGTGGGTTCTTTATATGAGTGTTCAATCCCTGTCTTTCTGATAGTTGGCTTAAAAGTTTAAGCTAATATTATTTTCTCATGGTGGATATTATTGTAGGGCTCTAGATCCTGATTGGGGTTTATAGGCACTATTGTTTTATTTAAATCAGTTGTTGACTACTAAACCAGGTTGTTGGTTAGTTCCTGGAGACAGATCCAAAACCCATTTGCCAAAATATTGTTCTTTGTTTGTTTTTGAATATTACAATTTACTTTATGTGAAATAAAACTATTGTGGCAGAAGAGCACATGGACCTTCTAAAGCAACAGAAAAGCTTAAGAAATTGGATGCTATAGCAAACCAACCCTATTCGTGATCTTCGACTTGTTTCTCTTCTAAGCCTGTGTATGTTGTGGGGTGGTGACAGATAATGATGTTGCTTTTTGATAAAGAGAATATTGAGAAATGGTCAAAACTGTGGATCATAAAGGAAGTGCTGAATCAGAAAATCCCTCCAAACTAGAAGCCTGTTTTTAAAAACACAAATCCTTTCCCTCCCCATGTGTTGCTGACTTGATGTCTGAATAGTTCATTTTTGTATATGAATTAAGAGTGACTCGTACAGTTAATCATGTTAATTCTTTGTATCTGGCCAGTGTTGAAATATTAATTGTAAAGAGCCAGATAAAGCCTTTGTGTCTCAGTGGGAAAATAACCTCCCATGCTCAAAAGTCCCCTATTTTATTCATTCTCTGAATGAAAGAGTTTTTTCCCCCCTTTTTGCAAAATCCCCGGAATCAATAATTGCTTAGTTGCCATGCGGCTGCCCTGCCTCATAAAGAGACTTTGTCTGCTTGGTATTCAATAAAATAATCAATGCATGGCATGTTTGCAATTTTCAACAAGAAGGAGGCACAACTTGATAAATAAGGAAAACTGAAATATTAAAATTGCAATGAAGCATAATTTTTTAGACACGATCCGGTATTATAAAAATTGCCATGACTCACTAGTTCTGCACTTTAACAATAGTTGCTAGTTCCAATTAGAACACTATTCTTGAAACATTATGAAAGGTTACAAGCATATTCAGCTATAAATGTTGTATGTTTTTGAGTCAGAGAACACTAAATTATCCAGTAAGGAATATGTAAGTGGAATTCATATACATGTGCACACATAAAACCTAAAAAAGAAAACAAAATGGTGAGAATTGCCTGAAATCAGCAGATCTTGCAAGAGCCCAGCATGTTTTACCTTCTAATTCATCACCCAAGAATTATAACATCAAATAACATCTAATAATGTTAGCTTTTGATCTTTTGGAAATCCATTCAAAAAATTGAATTGTATAACTTGGGGTTTGTTTAGATACCGTTTGAAGGAGTTGCAGGTACTTTAATGCCCACAAACACTGTTTTGCCAACTCTGGATTTATAGAGTGAAGATTAGCATAACACAAGTATGAAAGTCTGAACACATTGTAATTTGTATGTGCGTTGGAAACCTGTCCCAGGTTCAGAATTCATTTTTTTTCTTGTTTATTAAAAATGTATGCTCCAGGTAAACATTTAATTGTGTTTACACTAAAGCATGTAGACTAAAGGACTGAAAACTTGTAGATTGATTTGAGTACTCATATAGATCTTTAGAACCAAGTAACTTATATCTATTATCAATGTTTCACAATAACCCTCTGTTGCATTTTTCTCTACTTCTGAAATGTCTGCTAAATGCTCATTTTCCATCTTTAACTGCCTGCCTTCTAGATGGATTGGTCTTAGTTCTTTTTATTTTTGTGTTTGTGATAATACAAGTAATTTGGTGCACCAAGAAATTGTGTTCCTGAAATAACTTGGCCTGGAAAACATGTTAGTCCTTAGGCATTATTGAACCGTGTAGTACTTACTTCTGAGCAATCATACAGGGAACACTGACACTGATCTCTGCCCAAATGGCAGACTACCGTAGAAGATATTATGCATTGTTTTGGCCAACACTGTTATGTTTCTGAAGAGGTATAATCTCCTGCAGGCTAAAACTGTTCAATCCTACTAAAGCTTGAAGGAAAGATTCAAACTCTGCTAAATTATAAACTCATTACAGTGATCAAGGTTGAGATAATGAAAAGTTAGCATTTTGCTCTTCAGTTGAAAGTGTTAACACTTTCACTTGACACAGCTGTGTTGATGGTAGAGAGGTACCGTAACACTCTCATATGAAAAATTGTACAATGGTGCATGCTGTCCTTTGCTTCTTTTATTTTATTCTTCCATTTTTTTCAAGCCAGTGTTACATTTGCAAAACCATTTTGTAGCAGATTAAGTTTTCTTTCCAATATTGGTGAATTCCTGTAATATGGCAAGTAAGTCTTTTGATGAAGAGCGATATAGTCACAAAGCCAAAATTCAAATCACTATTTAGTAACAAAGTTTAGTTACTTTCTTATTCTTTTCCTTTTGTTCCTGTTACTTCATCCTTTCAAATAAAATGTAAACTGGCATTTAGTTATTCTGACATGTCCATATACAAAGAGAGACAGAGAGGAGAGGAGAGGTTCAAAAACATATGTTGCAGTAACTGAAGTTTTAGTTTTATTGTGTTGTCTAGGTATATACCTCTTAGCTAAGAGTAAAGCATTCTGGGTGATTGATGTAGAGTAATTGTTAACCTATCTGAGCGGGTGAGGATAATTATCTCCTGAATCCTTGGGAGAAATGGCTTATAAAGTATGAAATAATATCAACATAGAAAAGTGTCCAGCATGAATGGCTTCCTTTGGAATGATTTCTGGTTTATACACAAGTCTCTGGTTGTTGTGAAGCATCAACCTACAGCAGAGATTTTCTTTACACTGTAACAACAGTCTTCATCAAGTCTTTATAGTTTTGTGATGTCACAAAGAATTGTGAAGTTTAAATTGTCACAGGGTCAGACATTCAGATTTCAAGGGACACTGTATGGAGCAGTATTTGGTTTTTAACAGGTATTTTTTTTAACCAAGATGAAGCAGTTGTTACTGGACAAACAGAAGTATATGACAGTCAGGATTTACATTTAGATTCAGAGCATATATTCTGCTTTCAGATAAAGCATATATTGGATATTTATAAGGAGTCTTCTATGATTGGGAGAGAAAGTCAGGATATGAAAGTTTAGTTATCAACCATAATTTACTGAGTAAATGACAAAATATTATGGTGCTAGACATCTATCTATAAGAGAAAAATGAAAAAAAATGGAAATGAAATTGGATTTTACTGTGCCAACATATTGCTGGAACTATATTTTGTTTAAATATAATTTAAATTTAAATTAACTATATTATTGTAGCGTGATGTTTGTTTAAATCCTGGCCACCTCTAGTCTGGATTACTATAATGCCTTTACTGCCCTTGAAGAACACCTGCACCAGTGAAAACTTCGTGTATAGCAGCGAGATAGTTATGCGGACCCCTAGGATGGTGCACATTACAAGCTGCACTGTTTTCCAGTTTCTGGATGCAATTCAAGATGCTGGTTTTGACCTTTAAAGCTCTGTGTGGCTTGGGACCAGGTTATTTGAGGGATCGCCTCTTCCCAATTACTTTTATCTGTCCCATCAGATCAAGGAGAAGGGATAAGCTGCAGGTCTCATCTACCAAAGAGCTCTATCTGGTGGGACCCAAACTGCATACTTTTCTTCTGTAGCCCCCATCATTGAGAACATAATTCCCTTTGAGCGAGGTTGGCACCATCGTCCAAAATACTGTTAAAACCTGGTATTTCCATCAACCCATAGTGAACTTGCAAGATGGTTAAATGATGTCAAATGACTGTTGTTCTGCATTCCTGTTTTTTTAAATGTTTTTTATTTATGTTTGTTTTATGGTTTTAATTGTTAATATGCTTGCATGCCATTAGAGTCATGTTTCCTAAGATGGGTGGCTGATATATAATTTGGATGGATGGATGAATGGATGGGATGGACAGACAAATAACTAGTATGTCTATTGAGACTGGATAACATTTTCTTAATTTCCTCGCAACAGATATGTAGAATGTTTTTTTCTAGAAAGAAGGAAGAAGAGGTTTGTTTATACAAAGCATTGATTATGTGTGAGCTGTGATTTCTTTTCTGTGGTAAAAGTAGCCTGCTTAGGACATGCTAGTCTAAGAACAAATGAATAATTTATTTTGAAGGAAATTGGCTTTACTGTTAATAAAGTGGATTAAAAAAAATAGAGATGCAAGTATCAGTCAGGATACAACTGTTAATGAATTGTTGTAATTGAAAATTATTTTCATAGTAATAATGCATTATTTATAAGAACACAAATTTTATAAAAGTGGCTCTAATGCTAACATCCATTGTTATTAACAGTGTTATCTGCTTCTACCTTGTATTTGTTCTTTTTTATCCTTGCATTTTTAAAAAAGTTTTAAAACATTTTAAGCAATAATAATTGCAAAAGGCAGCTTGTATAGAATGTGAAGGATATGTGTTTGTGTTTTATTTTTATAGTCATAATGTACACTGAAGATGGCATGTACGAGGTGCAATGACAATAAAGTAAACTAAACTAAACTTTACTTGGAACAACTTAAAATTCTTGACTGTACCTTTAATACATCAAACAACGACATCTGCCAATCCAAGGTCCTGGGAAGATCTTAAGAAGTATATAAAATTGCCAAATCCAGTCTGCATTTCTGGCTGGCTGGGTGATAACAACAACAACAACAACAATTGTTTTTAGCTTTATTATATGTGTCCAGAATCACTTGTTTGTGAGTTGGCCAGCCATATAAACTCGACAAATAAATAAAAAGAAAATACGGAGAAGTTATGTACAATGATTGGCTGAATGGGGTTTTGTGATAGACTTTAGCATTTTTGTGTATGGGTGTAAGAAAGAATTCAGTTTGGGAGCCTACCATCTGACCAAATCATTGCAAATGCAAAGATGTAGGTATGTGTAGGTATGCATAGGCCTTCTGATTCCCAAATGACTGCATGGCTTCCAGCCAAAAAAACCCCAACATATAAAGAATATAGCCAACTGTAAGAGCAAAATTCCAAAACAAGTTAGACCAAAAGCAAAACTAAACTAGACTAAAAAGAAGGCTCCACAGTAACCCTGTCTCCAAAACCAAGGAGAACAAATATGTCTTCAGTGTTTTCTGAATGATATAAAGGGTGGAAGAAGGCAGTAATCACAACAGAGTGGATATGCTTCCTAGGTTTCACAGGATGACATTCTTTAATTGACAGGACCTGAAACTATCATCCTGCTGGACTGTATCAGATGGACAAAGACAAGTTAGTCCTTCAGATAGCTAGGCCATATGCTATTCAGGACTTTAATTGTGATAACCAGCACTTCAATTGCATACCAAAGCCAACTGGTATTCAGTGCAACTGGTGAAGCGGTAGGTCACACGCATATAACACAGCCCCCTCATCATTGCCTGCACCACTGAATTGTGGACTAACTGTAGCTTCTGGATGGTCTTCAAGGTCAGCCCCATGTACAGCACATTACAATAATCTGATAATAATATGACTAGTATATGAGCAATTGTGTTAACAGCGTCCCGATCCAGATGATGGTGCAACTGACATACAAGATATATCTGGGCAAAGACTCTCTTGGCCATTGCTTCTATCTGTTCTTTGAGTAGGAGTAAGAGTCCAAGATGACACCTAGATTGTAAACACATTTTGAGTGCAAAAATTCAACCTTACCAAGAGTTAGTGATGGAATACCTCCAAATCCCATATAGATTGTGCCTGTTCTTCTAAAACTGCATAGTCCAAGCAGGAGATGCTTTTCTAGGTATCAAAGCTACTTTTGGTACCTAGAAAAGCAGTGATCAAACAGATCAGAGGAACACCCTTTTAATTTAAACTGGACAAAATTATGAGTAAGCCAGTCACTAGTAACTATAAACTGGTACTGGTAGCAGAGCAATATAAAGCTATCTTTTATGCTGTACAGGAGAAATAAAGATTTTATAATAGCCATTCTGGGAAAAAAACCTATTCCTCTCCTCTCCCATGTTAGGCATAGAATGAGCAATATGCTCCTTTGAGTAATGAAGCATATATTTGAGGTGAATTTATGTGCAGCAATACTGCACAACAGTTACATAGAAAGAACAGATATATATATATATATGTTTATAACAGAAATTACCATCTAGAATGTGTTATGCCCCTACTAATACATCCAAGATCCTACAAATACACTTGAGAAAGTCAGTCTCTCTCAATTTGGTGGAAATATTCTAGGGGATTGAATGAATGAATAACCTATTTCTTAATCATTCTCATTAAGCCCAGCCAAGCCTTTTTCGCAGTAGACATGTAGAGGACTCAGTGCTTCATTTTTCAAGGTGTACCTTACTAATAATGGGAAAATATTTTGTTTAACAAATGTTTTTTGTTAACAAATTATATAATGAGCCAAATAGTTCTGCCCAGATTTGATCAAATTGATAAAAATTCACTTTTTCACCACTCTATTGTATGAAGATTAATGCATATTTTGACATATGTATGATAGCAGTCCAGTGCTACAAACCAGTTGTAAATTTGGCGTGTGCATGTATGAATATATGTATATAATCTTTTTGCCTTTTATGCATAAAAGGGCCTACATAATTATTAATGGCAGTAACTTACCCTACATATATAACAATGAATACAGTGGAACATTCAGTAAAATTTTCTTCAAACCATAGCAAAAGTCTGCCATATTATAAATGCCTTAATCAGGTAATTGTTTAATGTGAATTAGGTTGAAGAAGTATATCCCTGTTTGTAACGGGTACCTGACCAACCAGGAGCAAAGAGTAATCTGAAAAATGTTCCAGTTCTTGTATCTGTTTTTTTTTTAAAGAAAAGTTGTACAAAGAAGCTGAATTCCTATTTTATGTCAATCAAAGGCACCTATGCCATGTCTCTTGAAAAAAATATATGAAGCCAGCCATTTACTACTCGTACTCATTGAGACAAATTAGAGCTAGCCAATTGGTGAAGAAGTTACCTGGATAGATCTGTTTCACAATGGAAGTTTCTACTTTATTTAGAAAGAAAAATCAAATTTGGATTCGTTTTAGTTAGAGTTGAGCCTGGATTGACTTGGTTGCTGTGATAGATGACCTGTACTAAGAGAAAGACAAGAAGAGTGTGACCACTTCTTCTTCTTTCACTATGTGTCACTTTGGATGTCCGTCAACTGTGGTATCTTCTCGAATAGGTTATGTCAAGATAGGGTAGGAGACATTGTGTTCTGCTCAGACCTGCAGGTTGAGACATTTTAAACAGAGGCATTTGGAGGTCCCACTTTGGCCCTTTGCTATTATGTTACTACTACCAAAAGTACTGTTTTACTTCTGTGCTATATTAACATCTGTATAAGCTGCTGGGAATGCTCATTAAAGCTTTTGAAGTGAGGTGTCATTAGTGTGTCATCTTATGGTGAAATGCTTCTCTAGTTCCTTGGTACACATGAGTCACTTTTGTCCTGCACAACCAGACCAGTGTCTGAACTCAGTGATCTGTTTAAATGAGGCAAATTGCCTGAAGTTGAACTAAACTTCTGTAGGTAATGTCAGACTTTGCACTATAGGTTGACAGTAAATCACAGCTCTCCAGATACTTAACCCTTTATTTAAGATTTAGTTTGACTTGGTAGAAGATTGTCAGACACAGCTTGACTAGTTCGGAATCTGTATTGCAGACCAGAATGAATCGAAACAACAGTTGTTTGTTTGAATAATGTATTTGAAAGGAACTGGTTCACACTGTAGGTGCAATTTACAGTGGGAAGTTAGTTTATATTTGAGAGAATCAGGATGCAGCAGTCAGAAAACAGAAGATAGAAGAAAACGTACCTGTGAAATTCTAGGTTGTATATCATGCAGAAGAGATCCTTTTTAACTTCTCGGTAAATACGAGAGAGACAAAACACATGTAACAAATATTTATATTAGAAATGTATAAGATATGGTCGTAAATATTTTACTCGTATGGCTTATTTATAATTAGAAAAAAGAATCCTTTCATATTGATTATGCTGAATGAGATTATGATTATCATGGTCATGGTATTAAAATTGAAAAGCAATAATTGTGATGGTATGTTTTTGAAAATTATGTACTATCAATGCTGTGTTGAGATTTAGAAACAAAATTATGAGAAATTCTACTTTATTTACTTGCTGTGTTTGTAACTTTACATTAAATAGAAAACAACAACCATATACTTCTGTGTCAATTTCATATTGGTTTAACTTTCTACTATCTTGGCGGAGCATTTTTGTCTTTTTAGTTAATATTCATTAGCTTATGCCAGTACATGAAAAGCAGTACAGACCATAGTTCTGTTTTCAGCTTTGCACTACAAGAATTTGAGAGGAGGTCAACTGGGCCACGCTCCCAGTACTTTTAATACGTCACATTTTCTACAAAGGCATAGATAGTCTTATTGTGAGATCTGTGTTATAATTTGTAAGCAGCTTAAGTGATGCCATAGTAGCCCAACCACCACTTCGAACTTCATGACCCAACTACAAATTCTCAAAATGCCTACCATATCCTGTCTGCAATGTCCTGCAGGGCATTCTGGAACAGTGGTTTACTGTTTTTGGAGTACTTCGCTGTCTCTTGTGAGCAGTCACTATGTTCACCTTTGCATTGTCTGTTTTATACTGTTCAGTTGCAATTGTATTGCTTTTTAATTTTTCGCTCAGGAAGATTGCTAATCTCCCGAGACTTTGAGTCATTCTTAACTCCTGGAAACTGTCTAGATAAATCCCAGCAGTTTTCTTGCTAACAGTTTCAGATCTGGTTTGCCGTTACCTTCTTCCTAGGCTGTGAGGGAATGACTGGCCCAAGGTCACCCAACTGGCTTTGTGCGAAGATAGAACTAACTCATAGTCTTCCAGTTTCTAGCCTGATGACTTAAACCACTGCAACAAACTGGATCTCCTAGATATTTTAATTTAGTTTTGGACCGTTCAGATTAAACACTCATGAGCCCTTAACCATGGTTAAAAGGAGTTGGGCAGTGTTGTTGAGGAGGAATTAAACACTATTTCATTGAGAAACAACTGTGGTAGAATTCATTTGGAAATTTAAAACCATTTCTCACGGATTAAATACTATATGTGTTGAACCAGTTTACCAGTGCAGGAATGCCTATGTCATGACTAACTACTCTGTCATTTATAGTCAAAGGTAATTCTGTTTTTGACCTCTCTTTTTTACTATTCCTCTCCTCTCTACTGATCAACAACAGCTGTATGTATATATTTAATTTTCCATTCTCAAGATGATATTCCATGCATCTGTTGACATGAAGTATGAGTTACAATAACTTGTTGATGTGGTAGTAAATGCTTTAGTCCATTATTTGGGGCTTTTTCATCCCCCTCTACAACAATGGACAGAAGCTAAGCTGCTAGTTTTCAACAGTTTAAAACCTGATGTGTAAAAGAAATAAAATCATCACTCCTGCTATTAACTATCATGCCCACATTTTTTTTTATTTTTCTTTATTTTTACATTTAT
The DNA here is from genome assembly GCA_032468155.1 of Oxyrhabdium leporinum. NCBI lineage: Eukaryota > Metazoa > Chordata > Lepidosauria > Squamata > Cyclocoridae > Oxyrhabdium > Oxyrhabdium leporinum. The sequence continues at coordinate 609,359 of JANHFL010002990.1, read as the reverse complement.
ATACCGCCCCATTCCGAAGACTCGGGGCGGTTTACAGCTTATAAGCAATACTCTTACATC
>JANHFL010002990.1:580557-607750 GCA_032468155.1 Oxyrhabdium leporinum | reverse complement strand
CGGTATGAGGCTACTGAATAGACCTAACTTGGCTCTGCCTGCTAACTAAGATCTATGTCATTAATCTCCAAATTAACCTGAAGATGTTGGCAACTGCTTTCTCAACGGTTAATTTCAGGGTTGTTCAAGTTCGCTGGAAGGATTTTACAGCAGTGCTTCCTACAGAGACTATAAATCAGATTTAAAATAATTATTTAGTATAATAATGAAGCTTTGTAAAAGTACATGCACATGTTTTTTCATGAACGAAACATGAATAATAAGATTGAAATGCTACATCTGGGTAAACACAAATTGCAACCTTGTTCTGGAGTGATTAGCCACTAAGTAATCTATTTTGTGCTTCAGTATATTAAAGATTACTGAAAGTTAGTCTAGAGGAAAGTACTAATAGCAAATTAAATGTTGGACCCAATTTTGGGGGAAAAAAGCTTATTTAAATAAACTTTATTAAAATGTATAATTGGAATTAAGCAGTTAAAGGTGCTCTTTTTTCACCCTTCATTTTTCTTGTTTATAATCCAATGCGCATATCAGTAGTTTCTCTCTATGGAACTATGCTCAACATGTTGGTAGGTCTTTAGTTTAGAAGTCTATTTAAATTCATTTACAGCTCTCAGATTGAAACCAGGCAAAGTTGCTTGCAGTGTTTTGATACTAAGTTGGGGCACCGTTCTTCCACTCCTCCAAGCTTTGATCCTGCCCTGCTAAGCTGTGAATTAATTTGGTATTTTTAGAGGATTAAAAGCAATCATTGTCAAAAGCTACATGGTAGTAGTCTTAAAAAAATCTGTTCAGCAAACTAAGGACAGAGTCCTGGATGAACACATACAGACAGAAGCATATTTTGTTGGCTGGGGAGGTGGGAATTGGGTATGAAAGCAGAACTGTCCAGCACACAGCAATGTGGAAAAATACTATATGACAGTGTTTACTTTGTCAAGAGAAAAGCAAGCAGAAAGAGTGGGAAATTCAATTTAAACAGGAATCAGCTTTGACTAGGTTCGTGGTTGATGCTAATCTAGCTGAGTTTGCCTAGAAGTAAAGGATTTTTAAATTATTTTGACTGTGAACCTTTAAACTGGCCTGTGTTTTATTAGTTTAACAGGAGGATTATTTTTAGCAGTGAGTTTCAACACTGATAAGCAAATATTTGTATGAGACATAAGCATGATTTGGATATGAAAGACTAGGCTTATTAAATATTCTTAATATTTGAATAATGCAGTTGGTAATGTTTATTTGCTGTTCAAATTTACCAATGTATCAACTTTCCAACTAGGATACAACATATCTTAACGTAGGCTTTGTGCTGAACATTTATCATATGTCAGATGTGATATGCCATATGTAGTTAAGAGTCCAAATTGAGTGTGGATGGTGGTCCATTGATCAATAGAACAAATACTTATGTAATGTGGGGAGTGTGTGTGTGTGTGTACATGTGTGAGTGTATAAAATTTTGCAAAGGACCAAAAAAACCCCATAGGTCACCCAGAATATTCTGCAAAGACGTTATGTGGAAATGGTTGATCTGTCTTACATGCCTTTGATATAGAATCCATCTTTCATGACATACAGAAGGTAGTATGATTGTTCTGTACATCTTCAGTTTTGTTGCTGCATTAATTTCTCACACAGTGGAGTGCAGTCTACTGAAAGCAGAACTTGCTTTTGCTATCTGCAGTTAACCTGTATCATTGTCACTACTCAGGAGAGGGTGCTGCTACGGTAATTGAATTGGTTCACTGCCTGTAGTTTCTACTCTTTGACTATGATTTGGGTTCTATGTACGGCAAATAAGGAGCAGTCTGATGGTGAGTCCAAAGTTGTCACATGCCATAGATAATTTGTATACTCTGAGCCAGCATCCAAAGTAAACTATACTCCAAATGCTGGCTCAGAGCCAGAGATAAAAGTCAGTATAGACGTGCATCTCTGACTCTGAGCCAGCATTCGGAGTATAATTATTGGCAAAGAGGAAGTCTCCCAGAATGGTTTCCTTCACTTTAGTAACACTGTGTTTCCCTGAAAATAAGACTGGGTCTTATATTATTTTTTGCTCCAAAAGACACGTTGGGGCTTATTTTCCAGTTAGGACTTATTTTCAGGGAAATATGGTACTAAATGCATCTGTCCGACTGACAATCTTAACGGGCTTATTTTGGGGGTAGGGCTTATATTATGAGCATCCAGAAAAATCATGCTAGGGCTTATTTTCCAGCTGGGTCTTATTTTCAGGGAAACAGGGTAGTTTAAAATTTCCTCAGATTAAGAGCTTCCCATCCACTCTATACTTGAAGCTGATTCCAGCACAACACTGACCTGAAAGGCATCATTCAGCATGACACTCAATATACTAAGCACTGTAGGTGCAAGCACAGAGTCATGTTTAACACCATTGTTGACTGGGAATGCCTTAGAGGATTCTTTGCTGACCAGCACTCTGGCCATCATACCATTATGGAACCTGGGCACCATCTGAATGAATTTGGTGGGGCAGCCAAACTTAGACTTGATGCTCCAGAGGCCTTGTTGACTGACATTATCAAAAGCTTTTATGACGTCAACAAGTTAGTGCATCACAGAAGTCATGTCAATAGTCTCACAACCTCTGAGGGAACCACACTCTGATTCTGGCAACAAGTCCAACTCTTGATGAGTCACTAGACAATTTAGCAGAACTCTTGCAAGTGTTTTTCTTACACTGGAGAGCACTGAAATTCCTCAGTGGTTGTTGCATACTTGTCGATTGCCCTTCCCTTTGTAGAAGTGTATAGTGAGTGCATCTTTAAATTCTTGAGGAATGGATCCTTGCTTCCAAAAAGACTGGAATAACTTGGTGAATTACTGTATAAATATGATACCACTGACTGTATATCTCTGCAGGTATGACATCTGACAACACCTTCCATAATTTCATCATCTTCAGTGGGTCGTCCATGGCACTACTGATATTGATCTAGAGAATCCTGTCTACTGCCTGATCATTAACAGATGATGAATGGTTGATAATAGTTACAAAATATTTGACCCATCTCTGCAGGATTTGAGTTTTCTGTATGATGAGAGTTGTGCCATCTATACTAAGAAGGAGGTAACTTCCAAGAGACTGAGATCTTCAGAAAGTGTTAAAGGCTTCTTAGAACCATTTCAAGTTGTTTCTATAAGCATATCTTTGTGTTTCATCTGCCTTGGTGCTCAGCCAGGCATCTTGCATTTTACTTAGTTTAATCTAGACTATCCTACATGCGGTGGTATAGGCGTTTTTCTGACAGATAACTGATGATAAGTTGTTCTGATAGACATGATGAAGATGATGCATTTCAACATGTAATGCCTGTATCTCCTCATTATTTTCATCAAACCAGTCATGCTGCTTTCGAGGCGAAGGCCCCGACATCTTCAGTGCAGATGAATGGACAACACCCCTGAAGCATTCCCAGTCATCCTCAACACTGCCAGCAAGATGTAGGTCAGCAAGCTTAATTTCTAAGCCTTCAGCCAGTGCTGAAGTCATGCTGGAGTTCTTTAGCCTGGCCACATTAATTCTTTTCTTGGCCTTGCTTCCTTCTGGTCATTCCTGAGTCTGATGTGGAGCTTCATTTTGGAGACAATGAGCCTGTGATCTTTCCAACAGTCAGCATCACACTTGGACTTAGTCACTCTGGCATTCTGCTTCTGTTTTGTCCTGACAATGACAATAAGATGCCAGTACTTAGAGCGGAGATTCATTTAGGAAGTCTTGTTACTGGTATGGAGGTGTAAAGTTGTGTTGCTAATGAGATTGTGTGTTGCACTAGTCTTCAGTAAAAGTAGGCCAGTATTGTTACACTTACACACTCCATGTCTCCCAATGACACGCTGCAGAATCACATGCTACTCTTGCATTAAAATTGCTGAGCAAGATCAGCTTGTTAGTACAACTTAATTCTGATAGTAGGGCATCTAGATCTTCATACAACCTGTATTTTGTCTTGTTGAGGTTGCATATTGTGGGATCTGTAGATGCTGATCAGGGTGGCTTGACTTCTCTATGGAAGTTGCAGTGTCATGAACTGGTCATTCACACATTTGACATAACAAGTTTCCAAATGAGATGATACTTGATGGAAAATCCAGCTCCAGCTTCCCTGATGGAAAGTCCAACTCCAGTCATCCCTTTCACAGTCACTTTAGGAAAAAGTGTAACCACCCCCAATTTCAGGCAACAGACCTTTGTTGACAAGACAAGTCAGGGCTTCAGTGTCAATGTTCTGTCTTGCAAACTTTCCAGCAACTGTTCTTCTCTCTGGTCGCCTAAAAGTGTGCACACATCCGAAGTACCAATGGTGAGACATATCATCTTGCATTTTTCTGTGTTTATTCAAGCACTGATGCGATCCCCACAAGTTGCAGTAACTAACCAGGATGGTATGAAACAGACAGTGTTTAGTGCACTTTTTCTAGCCCCTTCCTCATATTACAGAGGTAAATAATGCATTTTTAAAGTGGGCTGCTCAATCACCCAGGCAGATGCCTGGTTTCATTGCTGCTTTGGTCAGTGAAAATAATGGCCATTAGATCTGAGTCATCTATGTACATATTCATTACTATACTATACTGAGTATAATGGGTAACCAGGACGTCATCTGTGTCTTGTCATGGTTTTCAAGTTCCATGACATTTGCAGAGACTGCCATAATGGGACTTTGCAATGGTTTCATCCACTCAATCTGCCAGAGCCTCTCTTCGCATGCGGGCACAGTCATTGCCTGTCTCACCATGGGTATAAGACCCATGGGTTTAAGCTACCCTCACCTGATTTAGCCAGTTTGTCGAAGCCTTTGACTGCAGTGTGGCCACTGCCTCATGCAAAAAGCTACAGGAAGCCACGGATGGGTACTGAGTGCCAGGTGGGGACCAAAAGTGGGCAAAGTGCCAGAAATTATGCAACATGTCCTCCTGCCAAAGCTGCTATTCTTCTGGAATACCCTGTACAACTCTGTAGAATATGATCAAACTTATTGACAACTGTCTTAAAAAAAATGATGTTGCATAGTAGTCATGCCAATCATTTGATAACTTTTTATGAATAGTAATGCCACATTTGGGATAAGGCAACACAGACATGCTATTTGATTTAATAGCTGCTTCCATTTTTCTATTAGACAATTTCTACACAAGCCTCTCATAGGTGAAAACATAGTCAATAAAAATGTGTTTACCATCAGAAGCTTAGATTAGTGTGGGGTTTTTTTTCCAATCAATTAGTCTTGACCTTAATGCAGATTAACAAAAAAAATGAAGCAAAGGTTGCTACATACAATATTTCTGGTATGAATATGTATATAGTTTTAAAAACAAAGATAAAAACTAATAGAAACTAATACAGGATAATAATAAGAAAGAAAAAAATCAAAAAGCTGAAAGAGCAGAAAGAAAAAAAAGTAAAAGAAAAGTTGAAATAAAAAAGATACAATTCCAATCTTTACAGAAGTTATAAATGCAATTATAAATTTATTTTTTCTTCTAAAGTTACATCATTACTTTGTAATTTACCCTATTTAATCATCATTTTTATAGTTTACACAAAAAGTCCATAAAGTGCTTTCTGTCAACACTAAATATAGCTAATCAAACAAATCAATTTAGCCATCTCAGCAAGTTCTGTCATTTTCACCAGTTTTTCCTCTCTTGTAAATATTGCCAGATCATTCCATCTTTATGCATATAATAATTTCATTATGGTTATCAGATACAAGGCAAAGTTCCATGACTTTTTCCATTTTTTTGTCCCTCAATTCCAAGAGGAGGAATTCTGGTCTTGTCCACATCTCCAACATAAATTTGAAGTGCCTTTATGCATTATAGATAATTTATTTGGTGACATATACCAAGCACAATCTTTTTAGAAAAGATTGTAACAAAGCATAAGTTTGAATTCTTTCAATCCCATATTTTTCCATTGTTCAATCTATATATGATAATCAAAATTTGTAGTCCATTTTATTGCACATTCTTTCATTAGTTCTTCTGTTTCAAATTTCAGTAAAAGTCTAGATTTTAGCAATAACATGTTCATCGCTTATACAATTCTATTTCAAAATCAATCCTATAGTGTTTAATGCCACAAACTCTGTTATCTACTTTAAATCTTTAATTTTAAACAAGAAAACCACTGATAAAATTTGTCCCATTGCCATCAGTTGTCTTGATTTTATTTTGTATTCCCCTTGACTAGGATCTCTACTTAGGTTAGCCATTTGTGTTTCCCTATTATTTCTTGTCTATAAAATGCTTCTTGTGCCGAGAGCCATAAAGATGCTTTTAAACACAACCTGGATTTGCATCTGTTCCATATTCTCAGTATGGACTATGGTTTCCCCTCCCCCTGTCCTCCCACCATCATGTCTTTGGCTTTCAAAATGGGTTAGCTGGGGTTTCAGTGTGGAACAGGTCTCCATTTCTGTCATGCTTTCCAAAGAATGATTAAGGGCTTAAAGTGAATAGTGGAAAGAGATGTACCAGCTGCCCTTGTTCTTACATCTTTTGTTTCTCTCCTCAGTGTTGCGTTCAGTAGCAAATTCAGGCAAGTATATTCGCCTTAGTATAAATTTTACTCAGATATTATGACTCACCACAGTAAGTTGGGAGCAGAAGTTCAGGGAAGGTGTAAACAGAAAACAGTTCAGCATGCAAAGCCATGTTATGCCCTGTTCACTTTCAGTCCTCATGCCTTCCCAGAATGTGTACAAAGACTTCAGTCATATGCAGATGCCCCTCTAAGTGGGAGGAAAAGGCTAGTGTCAAACTCTTTGGCAGTTTCCTAAAACCGAAAGTGATTATTTTCCATGAATAATTCTCAGTTCTCTTTAGCAAGTCAATGAGGTGAATGGGACAATCTATAAACATTCCAGCAATTAAACTATATTTTATATAGAAAGATTCCAGTGAATGTTAAGGTGGATACTTTCTGATCTTCTAACAACCTTCTTGTGATACTGCAAGGAGCCAGATATCCACTGATAACTGAGTAGCTGGGTGTTTACAGAATGGCTTTCTGAAACTTTATTAGTCTGGGAACCAATTATTGCATCAGGATTTGGCACAACCTCCCTCCAAATCTTAAGAGAATTTAAGCCTCTCTTGTTTAGTACATTTGATATACTACATGGTTCTAGGTGGCAACACTGGATGTTCGCATCAGTGTTGTAATTTAGTATATGTGGTTGGAGTAACCTCAGGATTTTCTTTATGAGGTCTGTAAGTATTGTTTGAAAAGTGAGATCAGATGGAGGTCTTGTGCAGCTGCTGCTATAAAATACTTAAGGGCCACCTGCTTTCATATTACATTCCTGTTTTGTACTGTGAAAGACTTTCTACTCCACTAGTACTCCTCAGCATGATTGTTTACAAACGAAACTTGATTGTGGTGTGAAGAAAGAGATGGGAGTCATATGCTTGCCTTCCTCTTGAATGCTATTCCAATGACATGAGCAATGAGGACAATTGGTGCTTCCAGACTTGCATCATAATGCTATATCTCCAAGAATGAATAGTTGCTATAAGGCCGTCAGACATTAAAGATAAATGTATGTTGATTACTTCTTTGTTTTTAGGCTTTCTCAGCAAGTTTTTTTAATTTTTGGAAGGAACTGGATAATTTGGAAAGATGAAATATCATACTAATCTACAAAAAAATTGGTCACTGTAGGAACATAAACTGCATGTTGCGTAATTTGACTGCTCATAAAGCCATCTTGTGTATACTAAACTTAAATGTATGTATGTGTGTGCGTTTTTTAAAAAGGTATCATTGGATATGTAGTTTCCCCTAAATGTATTCATCTGGTAAAGTTTCAATTACAGTTTACAGGGGTAACAAAAATATATCAATACAGCTAAAATATCATTTGATAGAATAAATTCAGAACTGTTCGTTTGCAATAAAGAAGGATATGGTGATTTCTTTCAGCTTCTTTATGCAGCCCTAGTTATGACTATCAAAGACAACCAGGAAAGCAAGGGGCTAGAAAGCAGGAGTTCCTTCCAAATAATAGTTGCCCTGTCCTCCTGAACAAGCCTTGTAGCTAATCACAAATACACAAATTGATTGCTCACACTGCAGAAATATATCCTCTACCAAACTCTGCAAAAGTGAACAAAGGAACAAAAAACTCAGTTGTCGTGAGTAGTTGTTAAGGTGGTGAACTAGGATTAGGGTGACCCAGGTTCTAAACTACCTCAGCCATGGAAGTTTATCACATACGTTTTAAAGATGATAGGGAAAGAATATGGGAAAGGGCTTCAATATTTTATGGGCTTTTCTTAAAGGAATTTTATTCCATTTAAAAAAAAGTTTTCCTGATATTTTTTTTTAGAGAGAATACAGATTTGGGATTAGAAGTGAACTCAAATTCTTGATAGAATGCAGGTCATGATTTCATCCGGTGTATCGTATGCAACAAATCAGTACAATAAACATACCCTCTGAAGCAGCACAAACACAGGTAGTCCTTGATTTACAACAGTTCATTTAATGACCGTTCAAAGTTACAACAGCACTGAAAAAAGTGATATGACCGTTTTTCACAGTTACAACCTTTGCAGCATCCCCATAGTCACGTGATCAAAATTCAGATGCTCGGCAACTGGTTCATATTTATGATGGTTGCAATGTCCCAAGGTCATGTGATCCCATTTTGTGATCTTGTGACAAAGTCAATGGGGAAGCCAGATTCACCCAACAACCAGTTTAGTAACTTACCAACTACAGTGATTCACTTAACAACAGAGGCAAGAAAAGTCGTAAAATGGGGCAAAACTGACTTAACAAATGTCTCAACAACAGAAATGTTGGGCTCAATTGTGGTCATAAGTCGTATAGCATCTGCAGTAGCATCTGTAGAAAAGCTACTGCAGAAAAATCATCTTTTCTGCCCTTTGAAATGAAGCCCTAAGGCTTACAGCTTCTCTTTGGTAATGATCTGATGTTGATAAAACTAGTGAATGCTCTAAGCTTTACTATGCTGATTTGTGAAAATAACGAGGTATGCTGATTTAGCTTATGTATGAATATATGATATGGGGCTGCTGGCTAGCATCCTGACTGATAACGGGGATTAAAAGACATTGTGGCTGGACTATCAAAACATATTGAGGGATGGAGTCATAACTGGTGTGTGTATGTAGTCTACTACAGGGGTCCCCAACCCCCAGTCCATGGACCAGCACTGGGCCACAGCATGCTAGAAACTGGGCTGCAGAAACAGGCAAAGCTCCATCCGTGGGATGCAGGCAGCATGTAAAACCACGCCCCCTACAGTCCACGGCAAACCTCTCTCCATGGAACTGGTCCCTGGTGGTTGGGGGCTGTTGGTCTATTAGTGAGTCACACAGCATAGTCTTGCGCTGTTGATTTTAAAAGAAGATAGTCTTTTGTAGAATAAAGTTTTTAGACAAGTCTGCATCTTGTAAGTTCATCTACTTATAGGTAGTCTTTATGATGATAGTCTAATGCTGGTTTGCATATTTTGCTAGAGTAAATAGGGCCAGCTTATAAAATCTCCCAAGAGGATACGCCAAGTAGAATGTGCATGCTTTTGTTGCTATAATCTAGTTTCAAAAAATCTCACACGGGAATTGGAAAAAATGACGATTGGGAGCATCTTGAATTAAGTGCAACTGTTTTTTTTCTTCCCTTTGAAGAAGTAAAGGTAGAAAAGAAAGAAGTGACAAAATTACATTTTTGTTATAGCATGATAGAGCTTGCTGTATAGTTTCATCTGTTCTTCTAACTTTACTTTCTAACTGGAGAGGAATAGAGAGAGGTTTCAATTTCAGAATAAGTGGGCCATCTGGGTACTGAAATCACTTCTTTTAGCAAGGGAAGCCAAGCAAGAACAACCATATAATTAGTACCAGCCATCTACTTATTTGTGATACAACAAAAGTTTTTATAAGTAAACATTTATTGTGAAGTCTGAATGTAACCATTGACTCTGTGAACACAGAAAAGTACTCTTTATCAAGTTACGCTATGGTTCTTTTACCATCTGCAACTGTGATGAACAGTTGTTTTCCTGAACCTTAGTTATTTTTTCCCACTAGAGATCAGAATTTCCTTGCTCAAAGGCTTCTTTGCAAAGTTCTGCTTCTAGGCAAAAACACCCAATCTAACCAAATCCATGAGCTCACATTGGGTTTCACTTAGTGTGCATTTAAAGTGTAGTTTGACTGGCTTTGACTTAACATATTGGGTAAGTCCAACTATTGTTTAAGCAAATGTTTTAATACCCTTGAATCAGTTGAACATGTAAACTAGGTCCCTGAAATATTTATTTGCTTTCATGTTAGTCCCAGTTATGCCCCCATCTGAAAGCATTTTGAAATTTTCTGAATACAGATAGTCTTCAACTTATGACCATAATTGAGCCCAACATTTATGTTGCTAAGCAAAATTTAAGTGAGTTTTGCCCCATTTTACAACTTTTCCTGCCACAATTGTTAAGCAAATCATTGCAGCTGTTAAATTAGTAACCCAGTTGTTACTAATGTTGTTAAGTGAATCTGTCTTCCCCATTTTGCTGGTCAGAATGCCGCCAAAAGTGATCACATGACCCTGGAACATTGCAACTGTCATAACTATGATACAGTTGCCAAGCATCTGAATTTTGATCACACGACCATGGGGATGTTGCAACAATCTTAAATGTAAAAAATGGTCATAAGTCACTTTTTTCAGTACTGTTGTAACGTTGAATGGTCACTAAGTGAACTCTTGTAAGAGGACTACCTGTACTTCGGTTGGGCTCTCCAACATAGTTATCCATCATTTTAAAAGATTGGGGTGATTAGAGAGAAGACTTTGTTGCCTTAAAGGGAAGCTTTTGAAAGTATGTTTCTGCACTATTCCAGTGTTCTGAAACTGATGATCCTTGGCCGAGTGATTAGAAGTACCAGGGTGATGTTGTGCCTCTGAGGAATTCAACACATCAGCAGTTAATGAGAAGGAAAACGTCTCCAAGTTCCTGTGTAGCAAATGAATGGCTCTGGATTTCTCCTAAAGGAGAAATAAAAAGATACTCCTGCCAGATAAGAGCAACAAGCAACATCCAGGACTCAGGAATTTTTTCCCTCTTTTTTTTCCAAGTCACACCGCTGTATCACATGGATTAGTAATCTAGATGACCTAGCAGATAGTGTAGGAGATTCATAATTGGTGAAAAGAACTTCGGAATCTCTTAGAATATTAGAATGAGGTCCTTCAACAAGTCAAAATCTTATTTTTTACTTACTAAATTTTTGTCATCTGGGCTTTTCTTGCTGATGAGTATTTCAGAAAGGGAGCATATGCAGTCATTTGAAAAAGTATGTCCCGTTGATTTTTTTAACTTTTTAAACATATTTCAACATAAAAATATTTGGTCTTCATTTCAACAATATTTGTAGATAAAGGAGACGTAATATAACAAATATAATGTACTGTTTATACTTTGTACTCCATTGTATAATTTAAATATAAATGCAAATTTCCCACGTGGAAAAAGTAAGGTTACCTCTACGTTTATCACTACCTCAAATATGTAAAATTAGAATCCAATGCACCAGATCAGGAGCAAACATTGATAGAGAGCATGTGGGAGGAACTTGTCTTGTTCAGACACTTAGTTTGATTTGCCCTTTGTTGTTGAAGTGGGTGGTATCACCATGCCTAGATTGAAAGAGCTCTCCTACATGCCTGAGAGTCTGGGAAGGGATTTTAAAAAATTGCTAAACAAAGGGACATCAATCATTCCACTGTCTGGAAGATCATTGACAAGTGGAAAGGATTTCAAACAACTGTCAACTTGCCCAGGCCATAGGCTTTCTCAGCAAGTTCAGCCTCAGTGCAGAACATAGGATGCTGAAAGAAATATCTCACAATTCTAGAATGTCATCACATGAGCTCCATGGAGCTATTGCAACAATTGATGTCAGTGTCCATGAGTTTGCCATGTAGAAAGAAACTGCACAAATTAGATCTACTCAAAAGGTGCCTCAGGAGGAAACTTTTGCTGCCCAGAAACAACATCATGGCAGGGCTGAAGTTTACTCACAAATACCTACACAAAGACCAGGACTTCTGGAACAATGTGCTCTGAATAGAAGAGACAAAGATGGAATCATTTAGCCACGGTGTCCGAAGGCATGTTTGACAACATTTCATCAGAAGAACCCTGATACCAATTGTAAAACGTGATAGTGTTGGAAATTTTGTCGTTTCAAGTTGCTTTGCTGCATCCAAGCCTGGGCAACGGACCATCATAAAATCTACTATGAATTCTTCATTGTAGCAGGGAGTGTTTGAAGATAATATGAGACCGTCTGTCAGCAGATTGAAGCTTAACACAAAGTAGACCTGCAACATGACAACAAACCGCAACATTCTAATAAATCCACCAAGGAATGGCTGGGAGGGAAAATGGAGGGTTCTGAAATGGCCAAGTCAAAGATATAAATCCCATTGAGATTTGAAAAGATCTGGGCATGCAAGTAACGCTCAAACGTTGTACAGATGAAAACAATCCTCCCAGTTGATGTCAGAGACTATTTGTAAGAAACATATATTTGAAGTTGTTTCTACCAAAAGGGACAATATGAGGAATTAAAGCCAAGGCGTGCTTAATTTATCCACAGAAAGAAATGGCACATATCTTCATTTTTTAATTGAATGAAAGATTGCAAAGTCAAATTTTCAGTGGTTTTTTTTTTGTTGTTTTTCATTTGCATCATCTTTATCTTTCTAAACTGTTCAGATGAAGATAAAATATTGACAGTTTGCTTACATTAAAAAAATGAACATTTTACACAGGGTGTATTTATTCCTATGATTGCATTTCCATAATTGGCTCCTGATGGCATCCTAGAAAACATGCGATTTTCTATAAGATTAAGATGAATACAGTCTGTGGATACATAAACATAGGAAAAGTTACAAAGTTCAAGTAAAAGAGTGGTTCAGAAGTGTTGAGCAGTTCTTAAAATTCCTCCAGTCATGAGAGACTAGGACTGGAGAAATGCAAACGCATTCACTGGAGGACATTTAAAAATGCAAGCAGAAAAAAATTCCTCCAGTGGCTTTTGGCAGAGCAGAAGTGAATGCTGGAAAACTAACACAGACTATCCAGTCCTATTAAGAGCTGTGGGATCACAGGTAAGCTTTAGATTTTTGTATTGACAGGTGTGTGTGTTCCCAGAACAGTGCTATTCAGTTGGCTATTGCAAACTGAATTCATTGACAGTGTGAGTGCTTGAAAATGTGCGTTTGCTTTTTATCGCTTATGTCACTGGTGTTCATTAGTGGACAAAATGTCATTTTAGTAGACAAAACAATAATACGAGTGAAGCAGCTGGATGAATGGCTTGCAAGGGAAGTTATCACCGAAATTATTGCAGCATATCTGGGAACCGTAATCCTTAATACAGGGCAGCTGCTTCCCTCTTAAGTAAAGAAGATTTTAGGACGAATAGGGGGAAAACGAACGACTTGTATCCCCTACCGTCCCAATATTCTCCCCCATCTGTTCATTTGAGGGGGAAAAAATTAGAGTTTCAACCTTGCGGGGTTTAACATGGGGATACCATCTGTTAATCGTCTTGTGGTACAGTAAAAGCAAGCTTCATCAGATGCTTTGTTTGGAACGGGGTAGGGGGAAAAAATATGTGCCGGGTTATTTTGACATCTGCAGACCATAATAGAAGGGAGATGATGTAGGAAGAAGCTTTGACAAGGCGATCTTTTTTTAATTTTGCGTCATGTTCAGACTCCAAAGGTGGGAGGCAGGTGGTAACTGCAGGAGCAGAAGGAAAGCAGTTCCATCTGGCTGGCTCCTCGATTTAAGCATATTCACTGTCTCAGCTCTGCAAAAGGATGATGTAATCCATTCTGCTGCAAGGGCTGCTGACTTATAGATAGAGATTCCTGTTGCTGCATTTTTATACTGATGCGCTGGGTTACACTGGTTCATTATCCAGGAGGGATTTCGAGGCTACTGTAAACATTTTTTTGCCCCTCATGGGTTTTACATTGTCTTTTGCATTGTCCCTCCTTGCTGAATTGTCTTGGTAGGATACCTGCTTACAATGGAGAAAGGTCTGCGCTGTCTTTACATACAATGTGCGACTGTTAATGTGGAATCTTTGGGACATCGGCTTGGGGATTGGAGGCTGCTTTTATCCATTGCGCTAAAGTGAGGGGGGAGGGAATATGGGTTGCTAATGGCAACCACTTGCCTACATTAAAGAAGGGGGCAGAGTTCCCCCACATTACCCACCCCCTTTGTGTGAAGCTCATTTCTATGGTCTTCAAAAAGGTTTCACATCTGGGTTTACTGCAGGCTGATAATAGGAAATCCTTGATTTTTACACAAAAAACCCAATGAAAAATATTTTGTTTTCTTTTCAAACAAATGCCATATATGGGGGAGTTTCAAAGGCTACAAGGAGTTAGGCTGAGAACGAGAAGAAAGGAGGGAGGCAAAACCACAAGCACCTTTAGTAGGTATGAGAGGAAAACCACAAAGCTGATAATTAACAGAGGTGGGCAGCTAGAGTAAAATGTTCCATGGTAAATGATTGTTAGGATTTAATAAATGAAAACAGGGTGTTTTAGGCGTATTGGTGTTTTTCTTACACAGTTCTGGCAAATGTCAACGAAATAGGTAGCTTTCCTGGTGTTATGGGGGACCTTGGAACTAGCTTTTGGTATCATGACGTGGCACATTCCCTTGGTTAACTTTCCCTCTTCACAACTTGGTTTTAGATAAACATGGAATGTAGCTATGTTTACACACAGATTGATAACCCCAAATGTGCCTTTTGCAAAACAAAATCAAGAAAAAGAGTAACTAAATGGATGGTTAAACATTCTGAGGACTCTATGCTTTAGAGCTGTTAGTCCTCATAATTAAGTCCTCATAATTCAGCTAGTCCTTATAATTAAAAAATAGGTTTGAAATAGTGCCATACCACTTCAAAGCTGAACCCCGAATTCCAAGGGCGTAAAAGTACATTTGGAAAAGTGTGATCATGTTGGAAAGTTAAGGCAGGCTTTTTCCTACATGTAAAATGAGGATTTAGGTATCTTCCACTTTTTAATGAATTTAGTGTATCAAAATGATTTTCAGTACACTAATTATTCATGCAATAATATTTAAATGACATGCAATTTATAATGTGTGTGTTATTTAGAAATTTGACTGCTTGGTGTATAGGAGCCCTGGTAGTGTGGTGGTTAGAATGCGGTATTGCAGGCTAATTCTGCCCCCAGTCAGGAGTTCGATCCAGACCAGCTCAAGGTTGACTCAGCCTTTCATCCTTCCGAGGTTGGTAAAATGAGGACCCAGTTTGTTGGAGGCAATATGCTGGCTCTGTAAACCACTCAGAGAGTGCTGTAAAGCACTGTGGAGTGGTATATAAGTCTGCTATTCTATTGCTATTTTATGTAGTATAGAATCTTCCTAGTCAGATTCTGCAGAAAGGAAAATCATTTATCCTTATTTTCAGGTAAATTAGGATCATTTCTAAGTGTCTTGAGTTGTTTGTATTTATGACAGCATTCTAATTTTTTTGTTGAAGAATTGGAATGTATGTCAAGGTGAAATAACTCTCAAGTTGAATTGAATGCACTGACATAACAGCAACATTATTCACTCAGATAGTACTGTTTAGTCCTGTTTTTTCTCTTTTATATATGACAGATTCTCAGCGGTTACAGTTATTAAAAAGCCAAGTGGTCATTAAGTCTGTATTTGGAATTCTTTTGAGGGAATATCTTTATGTTGTGTAGATTATAATATTTGCCTTATAGAATGAATGTATGAAACTACAGTCTTGCAATGTAATTCATTATATAAGCCTTGCCACTCAGTCAAGCATCTTGCCAGGTTTCATACTGATCTGGCCATTGTTAAACCTTAGGCCAAGAAATTAGGAATACCATAATGAGTATGGGCTTCTAAAGACCATATCCATACATGTAAAATTATCAGTTCTAATAAATATCACAACACTTTAATGTATAAAAATGGGATATGGAAAAATTTACATTTAAATAATATACATTCAATCCTAATTAAAAATGAAATTTGTGGCATGTGTAATTTTAACATAAACTGGGTAAATCAATAATGAATTCTTATCTGCAGATTTTTAGACCTTAAATGTAGTGGGTCAACAGGACAAGAATTAGAGAGAAAGGAAAGATGACTTCAGTAGCACTATTAAACTCAGAGAGATTGGTTTATTTCCCTAAGGATCCATCAAAAGTTTTTCAACTCACTATGAAATACATGGAGAGAATCTTTATAGAGTTATCAACAATATTACCTTCAAAGGAATTCTTCAGATTCATGTCTTTAACCTGTTGATTCTAATGGCTATGTTTATATTGGCAAACTTCCTGATGCATAGAAATTTCAGTTGTTTCCAACTAAAATGTTTTCCTTATAATTTCTATGTCAACTGGGAAAAAGATTTGGCTGGGTCATCTTGCTTTGCCTGTCAGATTTTATTTACTCCCAAATTATATATATATATTGTCCTTACTGATTAGATCAAACCTTGTACCCCTTGCAGTCAGTAGACTTTTATTTCACCATAGGCTATAATTTATACTTACTTTTGAAAGGTGGGTAATTTGTTTAACACATATACACAACACCATGTTGGGTAAGGCTAAGCTGCAGGAGCTTCAGGGAAAGAGAGGAATGTCCATTCACAAAATGGCAGGAATGGTCAAGCAGAAAACACTCATTTCATAAAAGCCAAACAGATGAGGCTGGTCACATATGTAAGTAGGAACTCTAGGACAATGTTAAAACCCAAATGCTAACTTGTGTAACTAATTTCACAAAACATGGTATCCATTTCAGAGAAAGCAGGTTGATGCTACACCCACAGCATAGGTAAATGCATACTGCATAAAAAATGTAAATGCTCCCAATATAGGCAGAACATCTCTATATAACACACAAATGTTATTTAATACAATAGTATAGAAGGCAAACCTCTTATTTTTCTTTCCTTTAACTCTTCAGACTGTTTTCTGCCAGTCTCGTGGCTTAGCTTTTCTGGAGGCATCCACCATTTTCTGTAACTGTCCTAGTAAATATATGGGGACTATAGTTCTTGAAAATTGGTGCAGTTGAATCTATTTCTCATGCTTGCCTCCTGGTTAGGTTTTGATTTCTGAAAGATTTTTTTAAACTCAGATTTGGCTGGCAGAGATTCCTTGGACCTTATTTGTGGAACTTCCAAGAGTAAGTGAACAATCAGAAGAGAAAATACTGATAGGAATTAGTTAAATCTTTCTTCATGCTACTAGCTAAAATGGGTTTAACTAAACAGGAATTTTAGACATAGGGTTTATGCTCTTCATATTTAATGAATTATTGTCATACTGTTTAAACTACTCAATGAATTCAAATAAAGCCAAGGCATTGTTTTTTCCCCAAACAGTACAGGAAATTGAAGATTTGGCAGGATCCCCAAGAGCTTTCTTTCATGGAGTCAGTTAATACCATTCTTTAGTTTGCTCTTAGAAGTCTATTAATGGCATATGAAGTATCACAATGTTTGTGGCTAGTTTTTTAAGTATACATAGGATTAATGTCAACTTCATGTTTCTTAAGGAGCTTATGGTTTTAGAGAATTGGGCACATTCGTTGTTATCTCTAATTGTCCTCAGATAATTATGGGCCACTACAGATCAGCTGAATGTTTTTGCTGATACTTCATGTTGAACTAGTTTAACTGTAATATAGGTGCTCTTCATTTTGTTTCTGGTGTTGAAACCCTTAAGTACTACTACTACTACTAACTGTATTTGCTTATATCCAGGTTTGCAGTAATTAAGATTTGTTGCCAAATTTAGAGAAATATATTATCATCCACTCAGGATGTGTTGAAAAGTATAATCCCCAGGATGACTTAATCCACAGTTTGGTGGATCTTTCGTATCCATTGCAGATCCTTGTGGTACTTTTCTTTAATGTCAGAAGAGTGGTCCTGGAAAAATAAGAGGCATGTAGTCCTTGCTGCACTTGTCTTTCTGTCTTAACACCAGTATCAAAAACGACCAGACCCAAATTATATCTTCAAATTAGATTTAAAGATTTCTTCTGGGGTCAGTATCCCAAACTCCTGCAAAGGAACATAATTTCAAAATGCTATAATAGTTTATTAAAATGTAGCATATGGAGGTTGACACATACTGTTTGCCACAAGTGACCCACACATTCAAATGTTGTTTATGTATATATATGTACACACAGCTCAAAGCAACTTAAAACAATAAATCGATAAATTAGTATAACAACTGCAGAATCATGAAAACCTTAAGAGGGAGGGAAAAAGCAGCTCCCAGAAGCTATAGCCTAAAGACTAATTTTTTAACTTCTCATGAAGTTCTAACATATGTTTACCAGGAAGAAATTCCACAGCTGAAGAGCCATCCTCAGGCAAGTTATTTGAGCCTATGTAAGAAATAGAGCTTCTTACTTGTTGGTTATGCTCCCACAATTTCTAACATGCCAAACTGAATGTTATGATTTGAAAGGGAAGGGCTGGGTAGAACCTTTGGGGCCATCAAGGATCCTTCTCTATATACTGTTCTTATTTATTTGCTTGTTCATTTATTTAATCTGCTGCCCATATCTAAAGCAACTCTGAGCGGCTTATAGTACAATATAAACATAAATATAACTACTGTACATGAATATTTAGCAAGTATCAGATAAAAATTACAAACAAGAGCATGAATGGTACAGAGGTGAGAGCGTCTCTATTTTAATACTTCAAGCTGAGTACAGATAGCCCCTGACTTACATAGTTCATTTAGTGACCGTTCAAAGATGCAATGACACTGAAAAAAAAACAGCTTATGACCGTTTTTCACACTTACAACCATTGCACCATCCCTATGATCACGTGATCAAAATTCAGATGCCTTTCAACTGACATATTTATGACGGTTGCAGTGTCCCATAGTCACGTGATCTGCAGTGTCCCATAGTCACGTGATCACCTTTTGCTGCCTTCTGACAAGCAAAATCAATGGGGAAGCAAGATTCACTTGACAACTGTGTTACCAACTTAACAACTGCAGTGATTCACTTAACAAATATAGCAAGGAAGGTCATAAAATGGGGCAAAACTCCTTTAACAAATGTCTCACTTAGCAACAGAAATTTTGGGCTTGATTGAGGACTATTGTATCTATGCAAAGCCTGTGCATTTCTATTCTCGATGATAATACTGTTGCCTTCTGAGTTGCAGACTAGCTTATAACTTTGTGCTGTTGTTGTGCGGCATAGTTCAGATTTATAAAAACAGATTAAGTGTTTCCTATATAGATATAGACAAACTGGAGGAAGTGTGCCAGACCAAGGAAGCAAAAGAGTTAGCTAACAGACTGCACGTAGCTATATGCTATGCTGTAAGGACTCTGAATAAGAGGTTTGTTTTTTCTTGAACTACATTAGGAGTCACATTTGCAGTGAAATTGATGTGCAGTGATTCCTTTTCTTCTTTTCATCCCAAGCATTTCCTGTATAACTCCAGTTTGTTTGGCTATTAAATTTAATGTAATTTTCTAACAGGAGAAAAGAAGTAAGTCTAAGTGCAGCAGAATTAGGTTGGAATTTAGAAAGTGTTGTTGTAACTAACTGAATTTTAAAACAAACTGCTAGTTGATCACAAAAATAAAACAAATTAAGCAATTGTACAAGGTCAGTAATTGGAAAGGAGTGAGAAAATGTAGATGCCCTAATAACTAATGCAACAATGGTTCATTTTTATATTCCTTTTAGTTAGCAAACTAGATTTTTTTTCTGCTAACCATTTAATAACATTTTGATATTTAGATGTGTACATTGTTAAGCTATAAGTATATCAAATTTATTGATTGGTGGGATTGGCACAGGATATTAGTCCATGCTGGGAGAATAAGGCATATGTAATCATTTTAGGACCTCGTAGATATCATGTTCAATGTTACGTTATACTCAGTACAAATTGCTTCACAAATAGCACTGCCTGATGTAACATGCTCTGAATTTCAATGTGTGTTTTGTGCTACATCACTGTGAACTGATATTCATTGCAAGTTCAGTATATATTCAGCAGGAACGGAACAATTAATCATATACTTTTAACTGGCATACTCAAGACAAGGGGAGGAATATGTGCTTCAAACCTTAGAAATGGTTAAGAGACTCTTCATATCTTTTTTAAAATCCAGGGAATCTGAAATGTTGATGAATTCTGCCTTTGGAGCTCATGGGAAAGCAAATGGGCTATGACTTACACACTTCTGGCTTACACACCAGTACCCGGAGTTGTGCTGTGCTGTGACTGCTTGCTTAGGTAACTCCTTGGATCATTTTCCAGAAATTTTGCAGAGTGTACAATGTAGAATTCTGACATTTTAATGGCATTCGTACTTTTTGTGTTTGTAATGAAGATTTGATATCAAGTGACATAATATTTTAGGAATAAAAATTCAAAATGGTAGCTGAATCTCTTAAACTTCAAGAAAATCATTGCATGCTTTGTACTATTTGTGTGTGTGTGTACATGTGTGTGTATGCGTGTGCGCATATATGTGCCAAAAGAGAGAAAATAAACTACCATTCTGTAAAACAGAGAGACACAAAACCGATCTTTAAAATTACATGCATGAGATCTTCCCTCGGGTTTATCACAAAGCAATAAACTTGATTAGATCACAGTATATTCCTGTTTTTCAGTTTAACAAAAGGTTTGTTATTCATTACCTTGAAGTTAAAGAAAAGTAATTTTACTGGGCTGCTTGAGTCTGATGCATTTCTTCCAAAATATGCACAAAACATACGACAGTTATATAGTCCTGTCTAGAAATAATTCCAACCACAAAATAGAAATAGAAAGACATCTGTTATTGTGCTGAAATCATTGGTAGCTACAGTAGATACACAGTGATACTAAGATTATTAAATATATAGAAAATATCTAATTAAGACATTTTAAAAGTGCAAAGGTTGTGATCAAGCTTTATTGATTCTATTACAATATAAAAAATAAGCACAAGAAAAAGAAGTAAAAGAAACCAAACCACCAAGTATAATCAAATCAAATAATTTCACTTCCATTATTCTTGCTTACATGGTGAGAAAGCCCTATTTTGGTTTACAATTCTGATCATTTGGTGGCTTATATCTTACTACATTTGTGGTTTCTTAGAAAGAGGAAATGAAATGATATAAGCTAAAAGAGCAGTGGAAATTATTCAGATTTGACCCAAGTACTTGTTTCTCTGAGGGATACCCATTATTCTATAAAAATCTTGTTGAACAGGTCAGTTTAGACTTGCCAAATGTATCAAAGATGCTTTGTTCAATCACATAACATAAATTCTTGTGAGTGATAAATTCATAGAATGCAGAGACTCGAAGAATACTTGTTCCCTTTCTTTTTAAAATAACACTCTGTCCAAGCAGGATTTCAATAAGTCACCTCTCTTCCTTAGCTTCCCAATCCAGTTTCTATTTATTTATTTTCTGGGCTGCCTTGTCTTTTGCAAATCCTCTGAATACTGCAGGCACTGCAGTGGAAGAAACAACAGTAGCAGGAGCTGCAGACTGCTCTGATTTTGAAAAGATGACATCATCTCTATTAATGTATGGTGCTGAGAATGCCTGCTTGAAGTGTGTGTAAGTAGAGATTGATGCAGATATACAGTATTATAGCTCGGTGCATATATGCAGTGATTTTTGAAATCCTCCCAGTTCAAATCTGAAATATAAATGTTCTCATTTTGTTATCTCCCAAAGGGAAACACTGTGAATAAACTAGATATATGAATATTCTTAAGAGGGAATAGGCACCTTTATTTATTTCTGAACATTTAATCCACAATAAGAGGCAAAAGATTATTTTTTAAAAATAATAATAATTATTAATTGCTGAACTGGATTGAAATTCTGGGGTTAAATCTAGGGCAGCCTCATAAGTGAGCTTGAATTTTGAAAATGTTAAATGGTTGATTTTTGTTGAAATCCATTTGATTATCGTGACGTGTAATAGAAAGTATCTGTTCTTTCACAAAGGACTCCTATTTTGTTTTGGTTCATGTGTGTACCTTATTAACTTTGCTATTAAAAAGGGAAATTCTCAGATTTTGTTAAGCAATTCTCCAATTGCTAACTATTTTAATAGAAGAGCAGAAATAAAGCAGGTTCTTTTTTTGTATAGCCTTATTGAAAAGTTCCTTGATTGGCTCAAATAATTAGCTGAAAACAGAACTTAAATTTAGAATAATGAGGGATTCATGTAATATTGTGGTTAATGTTTTAATCAGGAGATAAAAAATACAGATTTTTTTAGCCGCTTTAGTTTATTCACATAAAATATTTGCTACCCATTTATCTACCTTGAGAATGCTTACTCATTCCTTTGTTTAATTAAACCTGTACTGATCTTATCAGTGATTATGCTAAATCACAGGGTTCTCTGTTATAAATTCTCTGTGTTCACCCCGAAGTTACTCTGGAAGTTCTCTCTGGGCTTATGAATGGGTGCATTAATAAGTACACCTGATTGTAATAGTAGTTTCAATTCCAGTGGCAAAAGACCTAATTAAATACAGGACGTTACTACTTAGTTCTGAACTGCTAAATATGACACTGAGAGCAAGTTTGGTGTAGTGGTTAAGACTCTACACTAGAAACCAGAAAACCATGAGTTGTGGAAGAAGCTGACTGGGGGGACTTTGGGCCAGTCACTCTTTCTCAGCCCTAGGTAGAAGGCAAGAGCCAACCAAAAACGTTGCCAAGAAAACTGCCTGGAGTTGTCCAGGCAGTTGCCTGGAGTCAAGACTGACTCATAGGCATACATACATACATACAAATTAAACATACACATTATACATGCACATTACATGTACAAAAAAAAGACGTTAAATGAAAGCTGTAATAAAAGACTCTCCCCATATTGAGCTTGGTTCTTAATTCTAAAAAAATCAGTATTAAGAAACTAGTTTGCCTAGATCAGTGCTTCCCAAACCTTTGTAATTTACTCCAAATTGGGTAATAGGAGTTTTTCTTTGAGTAACAACACCAATCCATTACCCATTACAATAAGGACATTTAAATTGACTTAAATATTGTCACGTATACTAAAATATATTTGAACATTTCCCAAAGTTTTCCTATCAAGATCAAAATCAACGGAATGACTAGTAGTTATTTGGTGAAATATCATCAAATTCCAAGACGTTGTTTTTATAATATAATTCTCAAATTACAACCATTCCTTAAGCAACCATTTGAATTTATGACGATACTGAAGGGACTTATTGACAGTCCTTGAAATTCAGTAAAAGTTTCTGATAAAATGATTTTGGGTAATAAAGGAAAAGGTTTGGGAATCACTGACGTAGATCTCCTAGGTGGTTTTTGAACTTTCAAATCTACAGTTCCTATTCCAGGTTTACCTTGCTTAGCTGTCATGATCTCTATATCATATTATAGAAACCCATTAATGTCAATCAGAAAAAGAGTTGGTCCAATTTAATTATAAATTGTGCAGTATAAATAAGAGTTTGTAAAGTACAATAAATCAGAGAAGGTATATTCCTAGAACTAATAATTTTCAAAATCAGATTTATAGAAAACGCATTACATTATTGCCAAATAATGGCTGGTGCCAGAGCAATTGATCTATTTGAATTTGGAGTAGTAAAAGTAGCAGGTAGGGGAACATTCTGGGCTTTGAACTGCAGCTATTCTTGGATTTTTATCCCAAACTCGGGATAAAACAATGTTTTGTTTTATTGTTTTGAGGGTTCAGACATTCTTCAAAAGACTTAATTGTAGAAAGAGTTCTTCCAGCCAAGGAAACTTGGTGAGTGCATTAGTGTAATAGTCTGTGGGAATGACCTTGGAAATGGGGAATAACGATGCTTCCTAGGAAATGATCAGATAACAGAGGCCATTGTCTACAGCTAAATAATGGCCAGAGAAAGAAATTCAAAAAGGAATTTCTCAATCTGTAAAAGAGATTGCAGGAGATTAGTACTATCAAATTTAGCAAGATTCTATTAATGCAGCATTGCAATAAAGTACAATTAGCTCATCTGGTGCATGTATTTCCTGTCTGCTCTACCTAGAAAGACTGACAATCAGCCAGTAAAATAGAAGATAGAGTTTATATCCATTCTCTCCTTGGCTGGAGCTAGTTTGAAGAAAGGAAAGTCACTGGGAATGAAGGAGACTAGATTTACCGTGTGTTCAGAGATGGAGAAAGGTTTTCAATGTAAGAAAAGTTGTTACCTGCCTACTATGTAAATTTACTGCTGTTTTAAAAATCTGTGCCAGGGCAGATTAGAATCCAGTTGTAAAATTGTGTTGTTCACTTCTTTTTCAGAGAGGTAATGCCTGCATTGGAAAGTGCTACTTTCCTTTTGAGCTTTGTAGACAGAAAGCCAAATAGATAATAGTACTCCTTGTATGTGTTAGAAAGACGTCTTTGCAACTGTTAAGCTGTTGATGGGCTGTGTTGATGGGCTATGCTTGATAAGGTGTTTGTGCAGGCAGGACAGGTTGCAAATTTGTGCTTAATTGTTGCATCTGTTGTTGGGGATGGGGATCTTTAAAACATCTTAAGTATTTTTTAATCACCCCAGTTGCCATTTTTAGGATATTGAATGGTAGATAGGATCCAGCACTTATCAGCCTCTTATTTTTGTAATCCCAAGACAAAAAAAAAAAAGAGTGGGGGACAGAATATTTGGAACATGGAATATTTGAATAGTTTTGAGTTTTGTCCTGTTGAAGATGAAACTCTAAAAAGGTTTTCATTAGAAAGTTTCCAAGCAATGTGGAACAAAACATTTTAATTTTAAGGTTTTGTGACAGTTCCTAACAAAATGATTGTGAATGAGGTAAATGAACATAAATTCTAGGCCATGTAATACAGACTAATATTATTAAATAAATTGATTGGTCTGTAACTATTTATACTATTGCCCGGTCCCAAAATTAAACCCCTTTGTTTCTGAGTTATCTAGAATCTCCATCATTTGACTCATTATTACATTTGTGTAATTTAGTTGTCCCTAAAGCTTTGATTGGTGGTTTTCGGGGTCTGTTCCATTGAGGTTATACAGTACATGATGATAAATACCAGTTTTGTGAGATGTTCTTAAAATTTCCTATCCTAACATTCCATGAATACTTTTCATTACTCTGCTTTTGGCATACTTGTTACAGTTATGGAATACTGTTTTTATTATTACTAAAATTGCAAGCTTTAATCAGTTTATGACCTATCAACTAAAGCTTTAATTGATTCAAACATAGGGAGCCCATTTAATAATTAAGAACATGTTTTTTTCTCAGTGGAACTGTGTGTTAAGGGTGTCATGTTTCCTTTCTAAAAATGCTTAAAGATCTCTTTGATTACTGGAGCTTTTAAAAAACACTTAAAAATTCTTCTGGTGAGGAGTTTCTTGAAATTATCCATTGCAAAAGAGAATTCTGGTATTCAAATGAATACAATAAGCTGCTGAAACGAACAGATGCTTGCAAACCATAACATTAAAGGGTAATTCTTCTTGAAGTCTAACTCTGGATCATAATTTAAATGGAGGTGAAGGGAGGAGTCCTTACCTACAGTATGTGCTCATAATGTTGTTTTCATTTATTCACTTTAACTATGATGCTGCAAAATGAATTGCAATGGGGGGTGGAATTTGGCTAGCATTCTTTTTCAGGCTCTGGATATAGAACCAGGAGAAGAAGTGAAATATTTCTGCTAGCCAGGCTCTATTACATGTTTATTTCCTGCAGGCATGTAGAAGGCTCAGTCTTATCTCACCCCATGTGAGATAGCTCCAACTTCGATTCAGGCTGCTGCTAGTTTTTCTTATTTCTCCCCCCTAAATATGGAGGGATTGGGGAAAATCTTAGCAGGTAAAGATGCTGAGCTGGTCATATGGCAAGCTGATAGCCCAGGTTCGAGACCTGAGCGCTGTGCAATGGGGTGAGCTCCGGTTACTTGCTCCAGCTCCTGCCAACCTACCAGTTTGAAAGCATGCAAATGCAAGTAGATAAATAGGTACTACCTCAGTGAAACGGTAACAGCATTCCATGCGCCTCAACATATAGTCTTACTGGCCATATGACCACAGAAGTGTATTCGGGCAACTCTGGCTCCCTCAGCTGGCTCCCTTGGCTAAAAAACTGAGATGAGCACTACCCCCTAGGCTTAGACACAACTGGACTGGAGAAGCCTTTACCTTATCTTTAAAAAGAGAAATTGTTGGCTTTCCAGATGCCACAAAATGCTTGAAGAACTGATTGACAATAATATGTTGATATTCTTACATACTCTCTGTGCATTTTGTTTCACTTGTTTAGCAAATGGTGTCATGCAGATTTGTCCATTATTATCTTCTGTCACTGATTGCAGTAGGACTGAATCTCAGCTAACTTTTTCTAACACCGATCAGTTTAGGTATATTGCTTTAAAATCCATGGTTTGAAACTAATTTCCTTGGATGTCTATAGAGATTCTCAGTCATCCAGGTCATGGTTGTCTCAAAGGTGTGTTTTCAAGAGGCCTCTTGAAAAAAAGTACCTTTGGGATAATTTCCTTAGACCATGATCTCTGCCTCACATGCTACAACAAATGATTAGGTCCTTGTAATAAATATTCACTGCATTTTTCCAATTCAGGTAATGAACATAGATTTAAATTTTATGTGCAATATCAGACTGAATTTGTCATCACAAATGCCACATCCCGGGAATCAGAGCAGAAACTACCGTATGTTGAGCAATGGCTCTCTTCTCCCAGCTGGCTGAATTTAGTACTGATAATTTTTTGCGCAGCTCTGTATCTGGTCATTCCTTAGTCTAGTCCAAAGATTTTTGGAAAATTAGTGATGGACATAAAGAGACACAATTGGGGATTATGTAGTGAATGCCCTAAAGATAATTTTAAGTGTTAATGTATTTGCAGAAATTCTAATATTTTAATTACATTGTCATCTGTAGGGATCTCTTTGTTTTTCCACTGCTGTATAAACACAATTTCCACCCAGTCACATTATCAAGCCATGCCCACCAAGCCATGCCCACCAAGCCACGCCCACAGAACCGGTAGTGGAAAATTTTAGATTTCACCACTG
>JANHFL010002990.1:526596-580457 GCA_032468155.1 Oxyrhabdium leporinum | reverse complement strand
CCAGTCATATGATCAAGCCACGCCCACCAAGCCACGCCCACAGAACCGGTAGTGGAAAATTTTAGATTTCACCACTGCACCAGTTGTCAAGCAGCCAAATCTAGATCATATGACCAAGGGAATTGCTGCAAGGGCTGCAACTTCAAAGACAGCTCATATGTCTCCTTTTGCAGTACTGTCATAACTTCAAACTTTGGCTGAATGGCCAGCCAGTAAAATGAGGTCTACTTATATATCTTTAATGTGCACCTTTAAAATGATTGTATTTCATGTTGCAATGTTGTAAAGTGTACTCAGTGTATCCAGGTTTTCAAATTTCATAAAAACTTTTTCTTTAACAATTTAAATCATCAGCATTTTTGTTTTGTTTTATTCTTAGATGTGCGAAACAAAAATACATCCTGCCCCCAACAGTATAAAGAATAAGATCCTAAAATAATGGTACTGTTCCTGTGCAACTGGACTTAATATCCATTTTGTTTTTGTCTTCAGGATTTCGTAAAAATGATGAAATGAAAGCTATGGAAGTCCTTCCAATCCTCAAGGAGAAAGTTGCATACCTTTCAGGTAATAAAATGTGTTTAAAATCCTGACTTGTATTACTTAGATATTTGATGAGTGATCACTGACAGTGCAGTACGTAATTATGACAACTTGAGTATGACTATATCTTCAATTATTTATTATATTTCTTCTGATACATGTTCATACGCTCAGCATTTTGTCAATTAGTTTCTTTCAACAAAATCTTTAAGTAGAACTACTCAGGAAAAAAAAATAGAAATAGAAATGATGTAGTACAAATCAGTCTTCTCAATCTCAACAGCTTTAAGATGTGTGAACTCCTAGAATTCCTTAGCCAGCATCATTTACACAACCATCATCCATACAACTAGGAGATGGACTCTAACCCACCCCCATATGCATCGGTTATGTATCCAGTTCATAACATGAGAGAAGAAAGTTTGAAGATTATTGAAGTCATGTTATCACTTTACTTTCACAAATAGTTTTCTGGGGGTGTGGGGGTGTGGTACATTTTGTTGGGTAGCTTTCAAATACTCAACAATTAGCTATCCTTCTTCCATGAAGTCTTCGGTGTGATATTGATTGTTTGTGTTTACCTGTCACTGTGAGCTAAATATTCCAGAGTTATTTTGAATGCTAATGCTTACGACTTTTATGTAAAAGTAACACAAGATCTTTCTTTTAAAAAAACTTTGCACACACCATTGCTTCATTCACATCCTTCTTTTCTTAGTTCTGAACATGCTATCTAGAAATAAGATATCCCTGTTTCATTATCCCTTTGCTTCATTAACTCAGTGTTTTCTACCTGGCATGTTAGCTTCCATCATGCTTGGCTAAAATGGCCACTACAAATAGATGCTATAGTTCAATACATTTGGAGGGCAACACTTTGTTGGCATTTATTCCATACCATAATGTCCATGTTTTGAACACTTGCTTCTCTGGTATTATGTGCTTAATCGCTGTCTAGATTCTAAATCATTGGAAAAATGAAAATGGAGAGCAACTTGATGGAAGAAACAAGCCCTTGAGTCTAATATTGTCATGTATTGCAAAAGGCATTGGGATTATCCTGGTCTCTTTCTTTGAAATCTCTGAACAATTGGTTACTCAAGACCATGAGTTGTGCCTTTTAACTCTTTGCTTAACAGTATCACATTGCAGAATGAAAAATGTAATGTTTATTAATTGATCTATAGTTTCTGGTTCCCAGTCTTGAATTTAGTAACTGTTGGAAGAGTTCTTGTCTGCATTAGCTCACACAACATGTACATAGTCTAGAGTTAACTTGCTTCTATGAACCTAGTCAAAGGGAGCTAATCTGTTACTAACATTGTACCTCCTTTTCTGGCCTGTGAAAGTAGGAATGTGAAGGAGTGATCACAAAGTGGATCTGATGCACATTGTAATCGCTGTTTGCTCTATATTCAAACATGTACACTTGCATACGAACACCCAGCAACCTTGCTGATCTACCTGGGAGGATCACAAAATGGGGACAGCACAGATAATGAAAGAGGCTTAAACACTGTATGCAGAGAAGCTCTGACTCTGATCAGGCCACTATTGTGCAGGGTTTTTTTTTAACTGAAGTATCAAAAATGCAAATTAAATCACAGAAAAATGGGATGCTGGCCAACATTGAGGGAGATGTGTGAATTGTGGTTCACTGTAGAAGCAATAAATAAGTGCCTTCTTCATACCTAACACCAACCTGGCATAGCATATTACATAAAGAGGTTATTTGACTGTATTTGCACATTGTATTTACTCAGGCTTATGATTAAACATGGAACACGTCTTATGACAGTTGCTGATTTCTCCTCCCAGGTATAGGGCTTACTACATTTTTCCCTAGCTTTCTTCACTCTCCAGATGTTTGGGTGACAGCTCAGCCAAAGGGAATTGAAAGAGTTAGTCCATACATCTGGAAGGCACACAAACTGTAAAAAGTTGGTGTAATATATGTTTGAGAGTAAGACATACACTATGCACAGTCTTGGCCAACCAGACAATATAGTTATGGCCTGTGGTAGATGTATTTATGGTTATGTTCTCTGGTTGATTGAGTCTGGAAGTAATATATGTCCTGCATCATACACTAAGCTGTATATTACCCAAATATGGCTGTTTGCTAGTCATATTGGTTAGAAGTGCGGGTGGGAGAGAGAAGGAAGAATTGGCACTAGCAAGCAAATGCACTCATACTTAACAATATGTCTAAATAAACATGACATAAAAACTGGCCCTCATCCATCCAAATCTGCAACATGGGAACCTTTCCTAACAAAGGTGTTGTATAGGCTACTGAAATAATCTAGATGCATTTCTTTAAACTCTCAAGAGCTTTATAAATGCTCCCAATTAGTACTTGGAATCTTTGTTTGTAGCTGTCACACTTACTGCAAGCTGAATGTATGTCTTGAGATGTGGCTCAGGGATTTGGGAAAATAGCAAACTGGGTATAATTTCACTGTGATATCCTCCTCCTTTTTTCCTTTCTGTTATCCCGTTATAACAATCTTCTCGTTCTTCTGTTGCCAGCCTGCCCCCTCTTGCCCCTCCCCCATATTTCCTTTCTTGGAATTTTGTCTGTTGTGGTTTTTTGACCAATGGTGATGAAGGGACTCTCTATGGCTTCTTCTCTTGTGCATTTACTTACGTGGTCCAACAATGATGTCTTTGGTGCTGGCACAGTTCATGTTTAAAGTAGTCCTTTTAAAATTTTTGTTGTACGCGCACACATGCACACACAAACACCACCACAGTATGTGGGAAAGAGATTGGGAGAAGAGATGCTGCCTAGGAACAGTCACATAAGAGACAGGATAACCCGCAACTGCATAGTCGATAGAGCAAGAGGCTTAGAAAGGAATTCTAAATTCTTGAGCTATAAAGGTGACAGTGGGAAAATTGTACTTTCAGACTTGCAAGATTCTGTTAATGTAGTTTTAGAAGAAAGTAGAATTGGTGTATCTTGTTATGTTTCCTGTCTGGTCTACCTGGTAAGGCTGAATCTACTGTATCTGTTAATAGTATGGACATCAGGTGAGTTAGTAAATTATGGAACAGTAATAAACATTCCAGTTGGGTTTCAAATCAAATTACTCCATATAAGAAACCAAATGCTGCCATTTTGACTGGAGTGAAAGTTTCCACTTGGAGATCAGAGCATTACTCACTGTAAACGTTGCCATCACACAAACACTTCTAAATCCACATAAAAATCCTAAAGTGGTTCGAAAACCATCCTAACTGCAGAATAGCAAAACCTGACTGTCCTCTCAGTGAGACAGCATTTCAATTCTGGATAAGTAAGTCCGTTCCTGTACATGTTCCAATATTTTGTTCTTGGTGAGAAAAGAAAAAAAACTGATATAGTTCAGAAAAGATCTATAGTAGTGCAAATGGGCAAATGATGCTAAAGTAACTTCATAGCCGAGGGGAGAGGAGACAGCCACCTTTCTTCTACATTTGTATTTCATCTCCTCCTTAAAAATATCAGTTATTTTTCTGCTTTGTGGAATCAATGTATCACTTCTACTTTTGATAGTAAAGCCTCATTTCCTTGATCAATTTATATCTAGACTTTCTTATAACCTAAGATTAAGGATATAATCCAGCAGAGCAGTATACCAGCATTAGAATAAATGTTAGCAGGCCTAATTGGCTGTTTTCCTAACACATGTGAGAAGCCTAGGAATGGAACTGAACGGAATATATTATGGCTGTGCTTATCAGTGCATAATTTTCTAAACTTGTCTGAAAGCACAGCCTTGGTTGGGAATGATATCCTTTAATCAAATGGCTTTAGTGTCCGGTGACTGACTATAACTGCAGTTATAATGAAATAGTGCTCGCCCCAGAATTTCATCTTTCTGTGTGTATTCCACTCCCATTCTGCTATAAAGACTGGCTAGAATGTTTTCCCTAGTTCTGTATATTGACTGGCATAATAGATAATGAACTACGTGTGACCCAATAAGAGATTGAAATTAGATTAAATTAAAGATTTTACAGGATTCAAAAGAGAGATGGACTGGTGGTTCTGGACTATAAGTAGTATTGTGCTAGCTGTTTAACATGGATTTCAAAGGCTTCTGTCTCCTGGCTCCCTACCTCTAAAAAAGGGGTGGGAGTACTAGATGCGCTGCATAAATATCTTTAGGCTGAAACAAACAGCAATAAACCATTCACAAGGGATCATGCAAAATAATTAATGTACTGAATACTTGGTGGTAAATACAGCACAAAAATAAGTCCAGATTTTCTTTTCTTTTGTTTTGCTGTTTATTTTTATGAAGAAGTTTGCACACTGGAGATTTAATAATTTGTTTAGGTTGCAAGATTTAATTATTAAGATGAAAATAAAATCTTCTGAGCCTTACTTTACGATGAATTAGTCTACCTGATTTGCAGAAACAAAAGGGAATATTGTAAGAGAGAATATTGTGGTATACATGGTTCTCAGTTAACAACTGTTCATTCAACAACCATTTAAAGTTAGCAGTGCTGAACAAGGAGATTTATAGCCGGTCCTCAAAGTTGCGGCCATCATAGCAACCCCACAGTCACTCGATCACAATTCAAATGCTTGCAACCAGCTCACACTTACAATGGACACAACATCCTGCAGTCACATCATCACCATTTGAAACCTTCACTGCCAGCTCCAATGGGGAAAGTCAGTGGGGAAGTCAGCAAGTGATTGCAAATGGCAATCAAGTGACATTGTGCCTAACAACCATGTGGGATTCACCTAATGACCACAACTGGAACTGCAAGTTATAAGTCAACACAGTCATTCGATGTCATGCTTTTGGCAAGAGCAGGAAATCAGGAGTTCAGGCAGTTCAAATGAATAGGTTTATCGTGCACTAAAGCTCTCTACATGAATCTGAACTACTAATTGTCAAAGCAAATTGAAAGTAGATAAGAATCAATGTAATTCAACATGGGCTGGTCTTAGATCTTTTGTGGGCACAAAGGGACTCAAGACTGATGATGCGTTTGACTCCTCCCTTGGGCTCAGCCTGGTTATCTCCTACAGCTTTACAATTGTCACTTAGCAATGGAGTTCCCAGTCCGAGTTATTGTTGTTAACTGAGGACTACTTGTATCTGACTGAATTTGAAATTTTTACAACAGAAATTTAGAATTTATCTATAAATTGTTGGGGAACTATAATTTAGCTCTCAATATTTATTCTTAGAGTTCAATACTGATTTTTGGTCTGTTAAAGCAATATATTAAATTATTTATAGTTAACTATATTATACTAGAAATTATAACTTCTATAAGATTTCTAAACCCTTGTTAAGTCATTTGTATGTTACTTTTTAATTCTTTTTTTTTTTTGCCTTATGTAGTTTATATATCTTTTTAAATGTTCCTCAAAAAGTACCAACAAAAGCCATCCAAAACAAAAAAAGAAGCATTGTTCTACGGCTTGAATTCAGCAATAGAGTACATATAAGGCTACTGTAGTATATTATATGTAAAAGCAGAATTTACCCCAAGTTTGTAATAATAGCAGTAGAAAAAAATGCATCTAATAATAAAAAGCATCACAAATGCAAGAATGTTGCCTTAATTTTTCTATGTGAAAAGGAGAAGCATAGGGGATGGGAGGAGTTGATAGCAAAACATGATGTAGGAGAGAATAGTAAAAATATAAAACCTATAAATTTAGTATAAAGTTATTACTGGTGACATTTGCGATCATGCTGTTACTCTAGTAAAGCTGATTTAAATCACATTCCACCCTCAGCATTTATTCAAAATAATCCTAAAATTACTACTCCCTTCCTCTTTTGTGAGAGATCCAGGGTAAGAGAATACTATTGTTCAAAAGGACTTTGAGGCCTTTTTTTCTCCAATGGAAAGCAGAACAAAAAGTAACATCCATTTACTTTCTTATTTAGAGAAGGGAAGTAATGGCAACAGCTACCATCTTGCATTGTCTGGTGCTCTGTGTGGAAATCCCCCTCTCCCCAGATAGAAGATAGCACCTGGAGCTGAGCACAACCAGTCCTGACTCCATTCATTCCTCAGATTGTGCCTGCACCAGTCTCTTCCATGGATTCATTTTCTTGACATTTCCTTGGTCTTGCCAATAGCTTGGCTTTTCAACCTTTCAGAAGTTGAGAGAATGGTACAAAGGCATACAGTATCTTTACAGCTTGGAAACTTAGAAGATTTGGGTCTGGCTAAGGTTCTTGTAGAAAACCACCGGGGAATTGTAAACAACTTGGAGGGGGAGGACTATCTTTTCTGTGCTGGCTTTCAAAATTGGGATCAGCCACCGAAAGGATATTTAATACACCATTCTCAGCCTTAAGTCATAGGAAAACATTGGTTTCTTAGATGTGATACTGCTTTAGGCAGCATTATCAGGATGCCCAATATTTTACAGAGCTGTCTAAATAAAACATGGTTCAGTTCCTTTTCCTCTCTGCAAAAGAGTTCCCACCCTAAAATGGACAACAAAGAACACAACAGATTGAGAGGAACTGTAGGACATGGGTTTTCCCTATGAAAATAGTTACGTATTGAGTAAGAGACTGCTCTTTCTAACCCTACCTTCAGTGATTGTTGCAAAGATAGGATTTCTTTGAAGTCATTTGCAGTCCTTTTGACAAGATGAAAGATACAAATGGATACATAAAATACATATAAAATACTTCCAGTGTATTCAACATAATTTCTGCAGCTGTAAAAGAACTTTCTTACCCACATCTCCCCCTAGTGTTGTGCATTTTAACTGAGAACATACCATATACAGTGGTGCCTTTCTGTGGAAATGCAATCTTGCCCAAATTCTTGGCTCAGATGCATAGCCAGTGATTGCAACTCTCTCTGGGAAAGAGGCTTTTATCTTCAATGTATGCCACAGTCTGCAGTGGGCACTCAATATGTTTCTTTTTCAGGTGGAAGAGATAAGCGTGGAGGCCCCATTCTCACATTTCCAGCTCGAAGCAATCATGACAGAATACGACAAGAGGACCTTAGGAGGCTCATTTCATACCTTGCGTGTATCCCTAGGTAAGGGCATCTTTTGTGTATTATGGCTTGAAGGTGTGTGTCACTGCAGCAAAACAAAATAATTTACAGGGGCTACAGTTATATTTTGAGGACCTGCTTTATATTTTCATTTTTTCTATTTTGTATTCTATGTTATACAATTTTTGTAATTACATAACTACAAGGAGAGCTTGTCCTGGAAGGAATGAAAGTATCAGGGAGAAAATGGTTTTGACAAAGTTAGCTTTAAGGGGCATTACTGTGATTTTACCCAAGCACTTCATTTAGGTATTTGACAAACAGCAATAGTGAAGTGCATCCTTCCCCTAACTCCACATCAGGTGAAGGCTTGAAGATCACCCTGTGATCTTGTAATTATTGGTTGCCGTGAAAATCCCCAGAAATGGTATTAAGCATGATACTGCGAGGCTGCTTTTTTGAAATTGTTCACTTTTGAGATGACTGTTTCTTGTTATGATTTGCAGAGCTTTTCAAAAGTTTCAGTGCCAGATTAAATTTTAGGCACTCCTAGTATCTGACGAGAAGAATCAAGTCTGCTTCGCAAAATATTGAGAGAGAAAATGAAAAAGTCAGGTGGGATGTATGACAGGAAGTGAAGCCAGAGGAGAGTGAGGCAGACTTTTACACATAGACAGAACATGGTTAAGATTGCGTGCCAATCTTAACCATCCTGGATAAAAATCTTATGGTTTTTTAAAAATTCTGGCTGGAGACAATATTTCCACAGGTAAAACTCCTAATACGTAGCTAGATGAAAATGTAAATAGAATTGGCAGATGAATTATCCACTTTATACTTGTAATACAACTTGCCTTTTTAATTGCTGTTTTATTTCCTTTCTAGTGAAGAGGTGTGCAAGCGAGGTTTCACAGTAATTGTAGATATGCGTGGATCAAAATGGGACTCTATTAAGCCACTTTTGAAGATCCTACAGGAATCCTTTCCATGTTGCATTCACGTTGCACTGATAATCAAGCCGGATAACTTTTGGCAGAAACAGCGGACTAACTTTGGGAGCTCCAAGTTTGAATTTGAGGTAATGTATTACAACAGTGTGGGATTTATTTTTTACAGCATTGGGTGTGCCAAACAAAGGGAAACCTGCCTTTTGAGCCTCCTTTTCAGACATTTATATATTTAATACCTGCATTTGTTTAAAAAGAAAATCTGTATTGCTGGACCATGGGAGGAAATTACAGAGCAAGTTAGCTATATTTAGAATAAAGAGTGTGAGGAAAGGATGCAGTATTGCTTCATCTTCTGAGCAGTCATTAAATACATACCTCCTTCTGCGATAGAAGAATAAACTAGAAAATACATAAATGCCGGTCATGACCCAACTTGGCTGGAAGTATTTGCTTCTGCTCACTAATGAGGAACCATGCTGTTAAGGATATCTGTCTGTTATTCAAACATGGAAGAATGTTAGCGGATTTAAGCAACATGGTATAATCCTTCCTAACTCACATACTCTCATAACAGCCTCACAATCTTCCTAATTTATTGCTCTAATTAATGCAGCCAGTAAGTCTTCTATCCCCAGTTCTGAAGTATCCTTTAGACAAGGCAGTATATTTCCTTAGGTTTCTGAAACTACTTTTTGGGAGGTTACTCACACCAATAGGTGGAAGTTTCACCATTCATAAGAACCAAACAGCTTGTTATCTCTTAGGTCTAGTAATAGGCTCCCCCTTTTGGCTAGTATCCAACCAACCAGCATTGACTATTTTGCAACTTATTCCCATCATCCATATCCATGCTTCCTATCCCTTTGCTACCCCTGAGGATTGAGGCTGCAGAGTCTACTCCACTACTATCTTGAAAAACTAATCTAGGGAGAAGTGCAGGAACACAGCCCCGGAATCTATCAAGAACTTGGTCAGGAGATAGTAATTTTGTCCCACTGCATATCGCTGAATGCTTTGGGGGATGGAATAGTGCAGAGCATCCCAGGCATTGCTGCTACTGATAGATGGGTCTTTTTTCAAGGGCCTGGTGTAATGAGCTGTAGTAGGAATAACCAGTTTCTGCGGAACAAATATTTCACAGCGAGCAGACTAACAAGTAGCAGCTAGTCTGTGAATATGTTTCCCCAGTATTAGAATATATGTTTTATATTGAATATATGAATATATATGAATATGTTTTCGCAGGATTAGAATATGTAAGAATCAAGAGTAGTGCTTGTGGCGACCCAGCCTATGCCTTCCTCCACACCACCTCCATAGAATAGTCTTACTTTGCAGTGACTTTGGTTGCATTGGCATCTCCTCCTCATTTACACCATGTCAGCAAAGCAGAGTGAATCTTACCCACTCTGTCAGAGCGGGTGGGAGAGGCATCAACCACAAGGGATAGGCAGTCCCGCAAGTAATCCGCTCCCCTGCCGCACAGGGCTTCAAAGATGAAAGCTAGCATCTTGAATTGCACCTAGAAGCCTACAGGGAGCCAGTGGTGCGAATTGGCCTTATGTGCACGTATCATGGGATGCCCACTACTTCACATGTCACTGCATTGTGGATAGTCTGAAAATTCCAAATACTTTTCAAAGGTAGCCCAATTGCAACCACCCAATTGGGAGGTGACTACGATACGAGTGACTGTAAGCAGTGTCTCCCAGTCTAGGAACAGATGCAACTGATGGGCAGGGTTTATTTGTGCAACAGTTCCTGGCTACAGTTTCAACCGGTTTCTCAGGCAGAAGCCATCAGATTGCACACCAACTCTCCCTGGGGAACTCTAACCCCATTCAGAGTTAAGAATGGAAACTCATTAGACATTTTAGTGAGGGTATAAAACCCCTGTCCACTCAGTCTTGTCAGGGTTGAACTGAAGCCAGTTCTACCCCATGCAGACCTGAATAGTCTCTAGGCACCATATGGAGACTTTATAACTATCATTAGCATACATGCTAATAGATAACCTCACCCAGGGTTTTAAAATGTATATTCCAAATAGCAGTGGGAAAAAAATTAAAATCCTGTATTCCCCTGCAAAACACAGACCAAGGGATGGATCCCACCCCCGACTGGAACCAGTGACAGGAACCACCTCTGGCAGACTGTGCCCCCACTCCCGAGCCACTTCATCAGCCAAGAAAGTTTCCATGAATGATGGTAGTGAAAGCTGCTTAAGACACCAAGGAAGGCCAGGAATTGGGTATACTCCATCCATCCTGGCCTGTCTTGGTACTATTTTATTTACTTATTTGTTTTTTATGTGCTGCAAATATAGCTCACAGAAATTATCTTTCTTAAATTGATCCATTTTCTATGCTGCTTAGGGAAGTGTTGCTGTTGGATAATTGATTAAATGGAGTAAACAGAACAGTGTTCAGGATTGCTTGATCAACACAGCAGCAATGGGTGGAATTGAATAATTGCCCTTTGCGGAAGGCAGCATACTAGCAGGAGAAGCGTGTCACTTTTTTAATATGTGGGACGACTTGCTGCTGTGAAATGGGAAAAGTGTTAGGCTTCTACATATTTTTTCAGAGAACAAAGGCTGTATGAAGAGAACTGGGATATTTGTACTGAACTTCTAATTTTGGAGGAAGAGCTGTCTTCTCCTTTGCTACTTGTTTGAGGATGGAGTGTGGTAGGGACTGTTGTTTTGGTCTAGAGTTTTGAAGCAGAATATCTCTAAAGTACCTATATCTTGATAGGTTGCTGGTTTGCACTGTCACCATTTTGTGTGTGCTCTGAAGAGCCAGAGAAAAAGAGAGATAAACTTTATATGCCCCTTGCCTTCGTGGGGGCCTTATATAATGGCTATGCAGTGCTGAGCCAGATTACATCCTGCGCTCTGTTGTGAATACACACAGATGCTTCTTCGCAAGTTGTAATGCTTCCCTGTGCACATTTGTGCATTAGATAAAGGTTCCAGGGAGAAGGGCCAATTGGCATATTCAGTATTGGAAGTAGAGTTTCTTGGCATGGCCTTATTCCCTGCTTTTGTGATAACTCCAGTTTGAATTAATTTATTTCTTGGTCTTTTGCAACAAGAATAGTGAAATTTCTAAATCTGAATTGGAGACACCTCAGATTAGTTTATTTTGCCCCTTCCTATATTAGGCTTCTTTGCATGGAATTATAAATCTAAATTTTGGCTTCAGATCCTGACTTTTAGGAGAACGTTGAAACGAGATTTCCTAGTTCATGTAGCTAATTGCATGATACAAGGTATGGGGGAACACTTACAAAATATAAACCAGTGTGGGTGTTTGTTCTGGTATAGTCTTAAAATTCACCAGAAGAGCAAGTTACCAGTGAACCAACTTGGATTTTAAGATCAACACAAGAGGTAGCTCTGTCTCATCTGTGAAAGTAATAAGATTATGAATCAGGATTTTGCCCACTGTGGTGTCAGTTATCCCTCTCGAGAGAGAGACCAAACTGTCAGGGTCCATCTATAGTTTTTCAGGAAGCAAAATTAAATATTTATAATTTAAGAAGACATTGTAATCTTGACTACTGGCAATTGTAGTTGACTCCACCTAAGAGTTTAGTACTTTGCATTAATTTGTGTTACTTTTAGTGGGGAGATGTTTTTATCACCATCGTCATCATTAGCCTTTATGCCACTACACACATACGTACATATATACACAAGTAGTCACAGATTACTGACCATTCAGTGACCATTCAGGCTTACAGTGGCACTGAAAAAGGAGGCTTATAACCAGTCACCAAACTTCTAGCTGTCACAGCACCTCCACAGTCATGTGATTCCAGTCTGGATACTTGCCAATTGGCTTGCATTTATGGTGATTGCAGAACCCCCCAATCAAATGATCATTATTTACAACCTTCCTGGCTTCCCACCAGCACAGTCAATGGGGAAAGCAGGGGGAAGGTTACAAATCACTCCAGTAAGTCGCTCACGCCCGCCTGGCAGCAGCCACCCCAACCCTGCCATACTCTCATTAGGCTATTGCAAGCTGCTTGCATACCCTCCCCCTGTTAGATAGCAGCCATCCCCTGCTTTACTTGCCTGCCAGCCTTCTTGCAAATTGCATGGGGCTTGCTTAATAACCCGTGATCCTCATTTAACAATAGAAATGGGGAATGCTGGGATTGCCATCGCCAAGCATTGAAGTTGCATTAAGTCATGCTTTACGTCCACATTGCTTAATGTTGAAAATATCGGTTCCAATTACGGTCATGAACCAAAGATTACCTGTAATTAACTGAGTTTGTTCTTGTATGCCCGTGATTGAGAACTACCTATAAATACAAGTTGGGAACAAATGAGTTAGCTCTTTATATTCATGTTAAACTTTTGGTCTCCTGATTCTGAAACTGATTCTTATCTTTTGCCTAAGAGATCACTTGATTAAAAAAAAATCTATAGCTAGGCTATGTCTAGTCACATCTTGGTTCAGCCACAGCACTGGGAAACCTGGCCACCTTAAAATTGTCATCTTTTCAGGATGATCTTGCCTAGTCTAAATTAATATCCCTTAGCCATTTATGAAAAATGTTGAAAGAACCTCACATATATGGAGAAAAGATACGTTGGTCAATAGAACGATTAAAACTGGTGTTACTTCATGTTCTGCTCGTTGGGTTTGATAAGTGTTATTTGTCATCACCCCTAGTGTGCATACTTGTGTGCTTTAATATACCATGCCACATAACTAACAATTAACCCTTGCTTTTCAGACAAACATGGTGTCTCTGGAAGGCCTTACCAAAGTTGTCGACCCTTCTCAGTTAACTCACGAATTTGATGGCTGTTTGGAATATAACCACGAAGAATGGATAGAAATCAGAGTTGCCTTTGAGGATTATATTAGCAATGCCACTCACATGCTCTCTAGGTTGGAGGAGCTGCAGGATATATTGGCCAAAAAGGATTTGCCTCAGGACTTGGAGGCAGCCAGGAGTATGATAGAGGAGCATTCACAATTGAAGAAAAAAGTCATTAAAGCTCCTATTGAGGACCTGGACTTGGAAGGGCAAAAGCTACTACAGAGGATACAGAGCAGCGAGACTTTCCCCAAAAAGAACTCCGGGTCTGGAAATGCGGATCTACAGAATCTCTTGCCGAAAGTATCTACTATGTTGGACCGGCTGCACTCAACACGGC
This sequence comes from Oxyrhabdium leporinum, assembly GCA_032468155.1. Taxonomy (NCBI): domain Eukaryota; kingdom Metazoa; phylum Chordata; class Lepidosauria; order Squamata; family Cyclocoridae; genus Oxyrhabdium; species Oxyrhabdium leporinum. The sequence continues at coordinate 566,792 of JANHFL010002990.1, read as the reverse complement.
AGCATCTGCATCAGATGTGGCACGTACGGAAATTGAAATTAGACCAATGCTTTCAGCTCAGACTTTTTGAGCAGGATGCAGAGAAGGTAAATGTAAACTTTTATGAGGTGATTTTAGATGATTGGGCCATACATGTTATTAGCATTTGGTTCTGTGGAAGCATCCTGCATTTTTCCCTTTTAAAATCTAGATTTTATGATTCATCTGTTCTCCTGGCCATTCAGGTATAGGAAGTATGTGATGATTAATGCCGCAGGAAGAAGCATTGGCTTTCCTAGCAAATTATGATGTTGCAGAGACCCCATTAGTTATTAAGCTTGATCTGAAGGAGCCTTTTCCAAGCTAATGCCCACCAGATATGTGGGATTCTTTTAGTACAACTGGACACCAATTTAAGGAAGGCAGTTGTAAATTATGATATGCACACAGACAAAGAGAGCTAGACATATATGCATACATACTTAAAGAAAGAAAAAGAGGTAAGTGGAATTTTGGCCTCTAGTTTTCAGATTCTTTACTTTTTTTTTTATAATCTGGCAGGTTTTTTAATTAAATGCTTATTTATTTTATCCCTCCTTTTTTATTCTTATACGTGCTTCATTGGTGGTCATTTGAATACCAATCCTTTGCACAATTCAGAATAAATCATGCTTTAAGAACTTGCTATATCTAAAAAACAAGACTAGGAAAAGGCATAAGATACTGGAGTAATATTTATTTTTATTGTTATTATAAATCACTTTAACCTAGCTAATTTGATGATTTAGGCAAATTAATCATAACACTGGGATTTGAGTGAGATATCTTACTACCCTTACACATATGTACATGCTGTTCTCAGCCAAGGTTGGCTTCCAAGTCTGGTTTGCAATTAAGAACCAACACAGAACAAACAGCCCAATAAAATCATAATCAGTTCACTACTATTATTGTAGCTTGTTCTTTTTTGGGACTCCTGCCATTTTTTTTTCCTGGGCTGAAAATCAACATTTCTAAAGTTCTTTCTTTCACAGAGGGCTTTTTCAGGAGACCCAGCAAGCTTTTAACCATATATTTTCATCAACAGCTTAAAATATTGCAAAACTCTCAAGACAGTTATATATCGTTCCCTTCCGTTGGAATACCTTTTTGAAGCATCTATATAAGTAGAAGTCAAATAAAGGACATAGGCTGCATAGTCTTTCAGGCTATTCTAATTTCAGTCCTCAAATAGGGTCTTTCTCGTAGCATTAGCTAATAATGGGAACAGGAGGATTTGGAGGAAACGTGGCAACTAAGGCTATGGAAAACACTGAACCTTTTTCAGTGTGAAGTATCCAGCTTTGAAGTGCAAAGTGGGAGTGGGAAACAACCATTCCAAGTAATTTGAGACACCTAGGAGTGTGGACTACTCTGTTTTGAGCTAGGAACACTTCCAGAGTGCTGGAAACCAGCAGTTTCATACTAAAAAAAAGTTCCTCATACTTGAAACATAAATAAGAAATAGGAAGTTCTGAATTTGAAAACAGTTTGATTTGGAATGTTGTGCATGTCCCTGTTTTTAGCCATGCCTTAATATTCCATTTGGATTTCATTTTTATAGATATTCAAAAAATATACGTTTTTTTTCTGTTTAGAAGTTTATAAGCTTTCTTAGCGAATTGAATAACTGAGAAGATATGAATAGATTTTACCTAATTTATATCCTTACGCAGGGACAGATTTCCTGCTTGGAAAATACATTGATCCAGCATCCCTTACATGCAGGAAATGTTTCCCAAAATTTAAGATTCAGCAGGGGCTGGAAAGAAACATCTGGAAACATATGATTGATTCATCCTTTTTGCCAGTGACAACAGGAGATGATAAACATGAGTTGGAATAAATTCTAATCTCATATTTTTCTTCTATAACTGGATAACCTGGAGAATTAAATAGCTGAAAAGAATGTTGTTAGAATGTAACATACATTTGGGTTTTGCACTATTTTATTCAAAGCAAAAACATGTGTATACCATTGTATTTACATTTCAGGTTTGCTATGTCTGATTATCATTATTATAATGAAGTAGACTGGTCCATGAATGTTTATTCCATAAGAAATTCTGCATTTGGTGCTTTTAGAGATGCCATAGCTCAAATTAAACTGTGTTTTATTACAACAAAATTTTAACTTACTGTACATTTGAATCAATATCTCTATCTGCTGGGATTTCCTGCTTACTCTTTTCTATTAAAGTAAAGGCATCTGGGCAGCTGGCCTTAGACTTACATTCAAACTCTTATAGCTGTTTGGGGCCTCTTGGTTTTACAGAGGTTTTCTTTATTACTTTGCTTATATCTAGGGAGATGGTAAGACAGACAAATTGGATAGTGAACCCTAGCTCCAACTCCAATACATAGCATTGGAGAGTATTTGTGTTTGTTTATTGTAGCAGCAGAGAATTATGGCTATAAAACATGGGCTTGTATCAAAGCTTTAAAAGATCATTAAAGCGGAGAACCACCCAAGATATTATTATTTAAATATTTTATAGGACTCTCTTAAATTACACCTATGCCATCTTAACTAAATAGCTTCTAAGAAAACAAACAAGCATTCATTAGCTAATGAATAATTGCATTTTTGTAAAAATGAGTTGTAGTTAGATGGTTTAACACTGCTCCCCCAAATTCCAAATAGCCATGCCAAAACTTCACATTGATTGATATTCTCACTTCTAAGATCTCAAGCATAACATGTAGTAAATTAAAACTTTGTTTCTAAAACTTTCTAAATTAAAGCTCCCTTATTGAGCGCATATCAACATCAAATTTAGGATAGGAGTGTCTTGTTCAAAATTATGAGTTGATATCCTAAATATTTTGGTACAAAGGAGAATTTCCAATCTGTCTTGGACATATTTGACTGTGAAATATCCTATAATATATTAATTGAAATGTAGCCTGAGAATTTTTCCAAGGCTTTCTTTTAATTTAATCTCAGGTATCCACTTCTTTCACTTTATTGTTTATTTTTAAAGGCTTTTATTTTGTAATTGACTAAATTTAATTGTTGACATTTCTTCTCAACCAACTACACAACAGAATTAGAAATTCTGAACATCTCAGTTAAAACGTGGCTTCAGGGTCAACAAGATAGTTATGTGCTCGTAGAATTACTGAAGGGGATGGACAAATTCTTCAATCCTATTTTGTGACTCAGCAGTCTCCTTTCCTGAACAGATGGTATGATCTCAGAGCTTTCCCAAGTGATAGTCCTGAGGGAGCACAATGTACTGTAGGTGCTGAAGCTAATCAGTCTAGTGCCACCCAGGATTTTATGGATGTCATTACTATCCAAGTATGTCATTGAGCTGACACGTAGAGAAAATCATACCCTGGATTTCGTTTTCTGAGTTAAACAGAAAACTGCTGATCTAGACTGGGATTTGACATCCCACTGTCATGGACAGCTCCATTGAGATTATCAGTGTCCTTTCCCCATTGCATTGTGGCTTTCATGGTTATGGGAGGCACTTGTGTTGAAGACCTCTGACTTGCCCATTACCATATGATAAGTGGGCCGGTGGACGGGATTATGGGTTTTTGCATTGTGATATTTCCATGTTATAAGCTGCTCAGATTCACTGGTATGAGCTAACTGGCTACATAAATTTGTTTAATAAAAAATAAATTAATTAACCCCTTGCCACTATCTCCTTTAGCTTAGCAATAGCACTTAGACTTACATAGTGCTTTACAACACTCTCTAAGCAGTTTACAAATGTCAGCATATTGCCCCCAACAATCTGGGTCCTCATTTTACCGACCTTGGAAGGATGGAAAGCTCAGTCAACCTTCAGCCGGTCAGGATCGAACTCCTGGCAGTGGACAGAGTCAGCCTGCAATACTGCATTCTAACCACTGTGCCACCATGGCTCCTTGCCAGAATTACCTGGATATCTTGGAGCTGAGGGCAATAAAGTAAGTAGAACAGTGGCTAAGAAGCAGATGAAGGTTCTTCCTTCTGTAGAAAACATGATGAATCTAATCAAGTAGTTATGAAAATTCATTACTGAGCTTATTTTATGGCAAGGAAGGAATTATTTTATACCATTCACTATATTTTTAGTATTATTGGATGTTTGTTCTGAAGCATTTGTAATTGTTCTGACCTGGGCTTCCCAAGATCATGAAGCAGAGTCCTTGTCCTGATAAACCCCTTTTTATTTAGGTTAAAGGGATTTCCTCTCCAGCAAAGTCCCGGCAAACAGTCTTTAATAAGATTTCACAACTACAGACTTTATCAGGCTTGGAGAGTTGCCAGGCCGATATCTTCCAAACGCCACACTGTAGCAGCAATTACTTGGCAAGAAGTCAGGAACAGATCTTTACCCTAATGAATTGAACTGTCTCCTGCAAACACCACTCCCCTTTCGCTTCTCTTTTATTCCCTATGGGAGGGGCCATTCACCATCCACCTGAGCCTTTACTCCCGAGTCGACCCTTGTTCCATAACTGTTCCCTTCTCTGCACATGCACACACTGGGAACAGGCTCCAGCTGTTCTTCAGCCCCGCTGATCTCTGACTCTGAAGAGCTGATAACTGTCAGACGGCCCTGGCCCCAACTCTGCCTCTGACGCAGAGCACTTGTCAGAGCCTTCCCCAGACTCCAGGACAAGCCCATGTTCCTCCACACCCTCCTCACTGTCTGAATCTGCCGCCAGCTCTGCTGGTTGCTGGCGAGCCACAACAGTAATATTTTAACCTCGAAAGAGAATTGATTATACTCTCCATGGCTTAATGTGGTAAAGGGATGGGATACCCAGGTGAATTTGGTCACATCTGATATTTCATAATTAAAGAAGATATTTTGGAAGAAGTATCCAGAGCACTGTGTAGTCCACTATTGTTGAATAAGTTCCAGTTGTTGAGATTATGCTCATGGATAAATTCAACCAGTTATGTATGCAGGTAGTCCTTATTAGTGACTGCGACCATTTGCAGTTACAGTGAGGTTAAAAAAGTAACTTTGTAACCATTCCTCATATTTATGACTTTCACAGAGATGGGAAGGAAAGGAAACCTGACGTAAAATAAGCACCGTTACTGTTTCACTTGATGAAGCTTCAATTAATGACTGTGTTTCCTATCCCAGTTATGGTCACTAAATGAGAACTAGCTGTATTTGTCTTGATTTGTTACATCCAGTAAGAAGGGAATAGCTAGGTGAATCTGGGAAGTCATTAATTCATTTTATTATTAATTCTGATAATGATACCAGATCCTTTGAAAGAAGCAAGATCCAGACCACTAATGAAGAAATCTACCACAGACACAGAGTGGAGAATAAGGAAAAAATTAGCAACCCAATCTTTATTATCAGATAAGATGCTCAAGTGTGTGGGTGATGACCAACTCCAAGCATTCCTACATGAAGTTGATTTTTTCAGATTCATTTCAAATTTGGTCACCCTGTGGGTATATTTCTCTGAGAATAACAGACAGAACAGAGATCTGTGAATTATCTTTAACAGCTTTCAATAGTATTGATGTATTTTCCTGAACTGCCTGAGATAGAAGCACTATTTTTTTCACTCCTAGTTGATTAAACATTCCATGGCAGCAGGATCACAGAGGTCCTCGCCTTTATGTCCATGCAATTCAATATCTATCTATGTGAAAGCCATATGTGGGGGGAGATAATTGGAAGTAGTGAACTTAGTTAACAATACACAGTTGATATTCAGCTTTACCTCACTTTTCCATCTAAACTGATGTCGCAATAAATATCCCAAATCAGTAGCTCTGCATAGAAATGAACCTGATGAAGCCCAATGAATAAAGTTCTGTCCACACAAGAATGAGGTGTGCTTGGTGAATGGCACGTCTGCGCAAATGGACCACATTTGGCCTGTTCTGAAAAGGATTGCGCTATTCTTAAAATATTGAACAGAGGGTATTCCTGGATCTAGTACTGTAACTAGTGTCATAGATGGCATTGGTGGCCTACAGTCTGCTTAGGGTGAAGTACCAGTTTGGATCCTTTCCAAACAAAAATATCTTGACATCAGTTATCAGCTCTGGCAACTTATGCTTGGGGTTAGTTTTGAAGACAGTTCAGAAACTTTGAACTGTCAAAAATAGAGCTGAAATTGGAGCTGACCAATATAATCACATTGGTTGATAATACTCTTCAATTTGTTAGTGCTTGTTGGTATGCTGCAAAGTCCTTATAAATGAAGTTTCCTATTTTCATTAAACAGTTGCCTTTTCAGTTTATTCATCTTTTGAAATCTTACCTAATCCATTGAAGGGAACCTGATTCAGCCAAACACATTTTGGAGAATACATACAAGCATATTTTCAACCAAACATTATAGAATACAAGGCACAGGTTGATTAATCCACCTTGCTTTGTTGGTACATCGATAAGTGTTTTTTCAGTGGGTGTTTCAACAAATTTTGCATTTGACAAGATATTGTGTCTTTCGGGTTAGTGCTCCTTTATGCTTACTTCATCTTTTCAAAATGAGTCATGGCATGTATCTCTGTCTTTTATCAATTTATTTTTGCCTAGCTAGCCATTTATCTTAGGGTTAATACTTGAGGTATATTGAGAAACTAAAAGAGCAACTAGTTGCCTCAAGGCAATTGTTACTAGCTACCTAAATGGTTATTTATGACTGTCATGCTCAGTTCTGTGCCATTATAAAACTTTGCTAAAATTGTACATCATGTATATGATAATGGGCCAATATTTTAAGCCTCTGTCCACTTCTATGCTGAACATTAATTTCTGCTTTCTTTAGATGTTTGACTGGATCACACACAATAAAGGCCTGTTTTTGAACAGCTACACAGAAATTGGAGCCAGTCACCCTCATGCTATGGAACTTCAGACACAGCACAACCATTTTGCTATGAACTGTATGGTAAGAATTTTGCAAGAGCACTTCATCTTTTTGATACACCTTGTTCTTTTTAATACCGAAGAATACACAGCTTTGGTTTCTGATCCCCACTGAAAGCAGGGTAATGGAAAGCCTGGGGGAGAATCCAGTGTAAATAAATAGGAGAGAAGAGAGATTGAGAAGAACATAGCTTGCTGGATTAGGTAACACAAATGTAAGAGAGAATTTAACAGAACAATCATTTTGTGTGTGTTAGATACATTTATACAGATAACTAAATATATAAAACTTCTAGACACTGCCATTCAAAAAGTTGAAATAATATTTAAAAGTACTATACAGGGTGTGGGTGTGGGTGTTGGTGTCTGTCTCTCTTTTCTGTCACAAACAGAGTCATGCTATACAGTTTGGAAGGGAATAAGTAACTCGTAGAATTCCCAAAGGAAGAATAAAATACTTTTCAAGCCTAATCAGTGAATGGACCTAGCACTTAATTGACAGTTCTTAAAAGGGGTTTTGAAATGGAAATGCATTAATAAAACAAATGCTAGGATTTATTCAACTTTTAAGTTGTGGCTTGTTTGTCCTGGGCATTACTTTCTCTTGGATCTACAATTTGGATGTGACCTGTTTTGACAGCAGTTTTGAACTTCTTAGGGCTACTTATCGTAGGTCTGTTTGGGTTAAAATAGAAGTGGGTTTATGTAGCTGAGGATGAATTGTGGAGTCTCTGAGCTTTGTTTTTTTGCTTGCAGATGATTCATTACCTGACTAGGTAACATCATCAGAATTTCTTTTTTAAGAAGAAAATGTGAAAGTTTAGCCTTTCGTAGAATTTTATGTTTTCCTTATTTGACTTTAGATTGATCACTACTAATCAGGCAGTTTGCAATATACCACTCATGAAAGGGACCCTTCAAAAATGGTTAAATCTTTTCTAGAGAAAAGTAGAAACTTATCTAAAAAATTTTATACTGACATAATCCTAACAGATGTATCAGTAACATCTATCTCAGCAGACAACACAACCTGTAGTGTCCCTTTTCTGGAACAAGATTTGTTTCTCTGTTCCTGTTAATTTATGTGCAACTCTTCCTTATTTATGGAGACCAGGTTCATATTACTGAAGCAGACACCTGTAGGCTGGATAAGCAAACCAAGAAGGAAAATCCCTTTCAAAGCTATAGTTCTTTCAGGAGAACCATTACCTACTTTGAAGATAGCAAAACTTTATACTTAAATTTAAAAAAAATGGTTTTCCCATTATCACGCTCTTAGCATTAGAAAGATGCATACTTAATCAGATTATAGAATGATAACCTTGATTTTGTGGTACCATAAAAATGAAGTCTGTCATCCAATTTGAAACCAAAGGAGGTCAGGTCAAGAATATACTTGAACTGGAAAGCCAATGTCTAAAATTCAATTCTTTTCTTGCAGTCTCTCTCCCCACCCAGACCTGAAGTTCTGTTTTTTTTCTAAAATTATTCTGCAATCGATTAAGCAGCTTTTATGCCTCTTATACAACCCTGAAGGAACATTTTAAACAAAAGTTCCATTATTAACACCAGTTGTTTACATCAGTTCAAAAGTGCAGTATATTTAGGGTTTGCATTCCCCTTAATGTGCTTCCCTGTGGCTAATCTCTAATTATGGCTCAGTTGTTCTATTGGTCCTTAAAGTAAGTGGTGATGAGTTGGAAATGGCATTGGCACAAAAAAATGGCATTTGTCTTTACTTTTCCAGAATCAAATGGAGAGTCCTAAAACTTGGGGACAGCTAATTATTAATTAATTCTCATGATTTAAGGATTAGTGCCATATGTACCATGTTGGATGCTTAGTCATTTAAAATAAAAGATAAGAAGCTAATAATATCACATCAGATAATTGCAATAGCTTCTTGTGTTTCAGTTAGACCAGTGTATCTCAGGGTTTCCCAATATTTTAGCCTAATGAGTAATGTTATAATCTGAAAATATGTGCAAGCTCTCTTGTCATGTGGCTTTTGGAAAGGAGAGCTTGCCCTTTCACAAAATAAATTATCAGAAGTTACAAAGCACCACTTTATCAGAATGGTAGTGGTCACCACATCTTGTTGTCCTCCAGCAAAATGTTCTTTCTCGGAAAGTACTGTAGTATAGTATATTGTGTTATAGGAGTAAAAACTTACTGCATCTTAGTATGTTGTTACAAGCCAGTGTAAGTCGAGATGATTTGACAATCAAGATTAAAAACAAAATAAACCTGGAGAACAGGTTTCTTTGCAGCATGTAATGTAAAAAAATCTGAGGAACAGAACATTTGTCAGATACCCAGGGAGTTATCAGGAATATTGGGTGCTATTGGCAGTGGGTGCTGTTTGGAGCCCAGAATGTCAGGTTTTATAATTGCAATTCAAATTTTAGAATTTTGCATTATCTAATTCAATGCAATCATACATTGACTTAGACACAAAATATAGTAAAGATGCAGAGTATGAAAGAGGAAATGCTGACTTGTATCAAAGATAATTTACTATATTTTTCTTATGACTTCCTTTCTGCTTGGACTGAATAGTTTCTTGCTCATTTTATTTCAATCTGTAACCAGAGCTGTTATTTAATGCTTTGTCATGCATGTAGAAAAAGCACGATTTCATTTTTTCCCCATTGGGGAGTATTTTTGATATGGTTGTTCCTAGTATTATGCATTTGGTAGCAGAGCTTCCACAAACAATGGTACCTTAGTATTTTGTTTTTGTTTTTAAGAAAAATCTGGTTTATATTGATTAAGCTCTGGGTTCTTTGTATTCCCCCTGCCTTAGTTTATTTTGCCTATAGTAAAAAATACATAACAGGGATAAGGTACTGAGGGCTGTGTAGACGTTGAGTCAGAGCTTGCAGTAATCAGTATAAGCAAAGATGAGAAGTCTAGCTTAGAATAGTGTTTACAAAAACTCAATATTCTATATTTTCAAGTCAGCATACTGAAAGTGTACTTTTTTTCTAAATAATAACTGGATAATTTCTCTTCATGCAGACCTCTGAGGCTTACACATGGTGCCTACTGTAAGGATATTAGCAGAAAGCTTTCATCTTGGGTGATGCTGGTTTTTAAGTCAAACCATCAAGTTTGGTTTCTTTAGTAATCTCTGCCTCCTATTTTTTTAATAGAATGTGTATGTGAACATAAATCGCATAATGTCAGTAGCCAATCGTTTGGTGGAGTCGGGTCACTATGCTTCACAACAAATCAAGCAGATTGCCAACCAGTTGGAACAGGAATGGAAGGCATTTGCTGCAGCCTTGGATGAACGCAGCACCTTGCTTGATATGTCGGCTATTTTCCACCAGAAGGCTGAGCAGGTCAGTCATTCCACAAGATCAAAGGATGTCTGTTGGTTTTCTAAGGTATCATTTAATTTTATAATTGGTTTAGGACAAGAGTAGACAATCTGAAATTCTGAGACACTATACAGCAGGGCTGTCAAACTGCCAGACCGTGGGCTGGATGCGTCATGCACTGGCCACGCCCACAACTGGTTTAGCGAAGGGGTAAAAAATTCCCGATACATCACGTGATGCCATCATGATAACATGAATTTGACACCCCTGCTAGAGAACATCTGAATTCTTTTACTAAATTGCTGATTGCAGTTGTCTAATATGGCACAGTTTCCTGCTATTTTCAGACATATGCCAACTATAGAAGTGATGTGCAAACCCTATTTCTAATCCTTTAAACAGATTTTCAGAAACACAAATGAATAGTTCCTTAGATATTGAGAAGAAAAGCATGGGTCTTACATACTTGGTATCTCACTTAATCTGCTGTGACCCTCAGCTTCTCCTATAAATGTTAGATACGGACCCCTGGCTGCCAAAATATCCACCCTGGCTAGAATCAAGGGACCAGCTTGTGTATTTGGCTTCAGAGACATTGAGAGAAGACTCCTTTTAGCTGATGAATCACTTAAAGTTACATGCAGCTGTGATCTGGGATCCACCCTCCTAGATCTTGCTTTGGGCAGCAAGAAAGAGCCATCATTGTGGTTTTGCTACTTTGCAAAACTGCACTTTATTTTTGCTAGAAGAGACAAGGAAACTGCCGTCTTGATTTTCTTGCTTCCTCCTATAAAAATTACACAAGGAAAAGGAATCAGGGACTACTGAAATCTTTTTTAAAAAAAGCTTCTAGCAAGGAAAGGCCCAAAAAATAGGATCTTGAGGTAAGATTGTCTGTACCTGCTTTAGGGATTATTGGTCTGTAAACTATGAATATGAGTTTCATATTGAGTATGAACATAGGTTCATACTCAAGGTGCATATTGTAAAGGGTCTCAGAATTGAGCTAAGGGTGAGTAAAAAGCAGAGACAAAACAATGCTTTGCACAGATTCATTTTCCATAATTAGTAACTTTTATAATGCTTAAGCAATCTCACCTATTCAGCATTTCAAAAAAGTAATAAAGGATTTCTGTGAAAATTGAGGTATTAGAATTTAAAACCAAAATTAAATATTTCATCCAAGGCAAATATTTCACTCTGGTTCTTAGCTGATCTTTTTGTTATGTAACAGTTATGTTGCTTCCAATGACTTAAAAACCTGGCATGGAAGGTAAGCTTATGCCCCTGAGTGGCCTAACTCCATAACTAGAATGTGACTTTCTTAATGCTATATAGTGTTCACTTACAAACTTAGCTGTGGGATCTATAGTATTGTTTCTATTATAGCACTGCTGCTGGAGCTATCTTTATTGAGGGAAATGGGAGACCAGTGTTCAGCTCTACTGTCTTTGATCATTAGAATACTGTTTCAGTTGCTTGCTCCAGTTTTCCAAAAATGCAGAAAATATAGTATCATCCAATTCCTGGTACCAGCCCTCTTTAGTCACACATAATGTGTGTGCCAGTACTCATGATGGGAACTGTAGTCCAAAAGTATACACTTCCCAAAGTCTCTGAGGAAGATGGGCAGTTTTTAAATGTGATATATAACTAAATATAAATACTCAAGGGGGCATAACTTTCTTACCTGGATGTATGTTCTAAATTAGAGGTCATATTGGGACAATTAGGACTTGTACACTACCACATATGTCAGTGATTCCGAAACCTGGGTAAATTACCCAAAATTGGATAAAGGTGTCTTTTCACAAACCCATCACAAAAAGGACATTTAAAATGACTTAAAGATAGACGTGCGCTAAAATATATTCGAAAATCTGCCAAAGTATTCCTATAAAGATGAAACTGCTAATAGTAATTTGTTGAAATGACATAAACATCACTCAACAATATTGTTTTTTATAATTCAGGTCCTCAAGTTATGACCATTCATTCAGCAATTGTTCAGCGTTATGACAGTGCTGAAGGAAGGGACTTAGACTATATTGAAAGTTTGATAAGATTTTCTGATAAGTGGTTTTGGAGTCTTAGAGACTTTCTTTGCTTGCTGATGACACAAGACACACTCAAATTATCTCCTTCTAGGCTGCTGCTTTTCCTCATTACCAAGCAGAGAAACATTGCCCTAACAACTTGATTGACTCTCAGTCATACTTTGAACATCCATACCAGGGCCCCTGCTTCCTGTATGTCATACAGTACATACACACGCTAAAATCAACTCCCTAGTGTAATTGGGGTTTTCTAATGGTTAAGAATTCAGCTCCGCTGTTCTTTATAACAACTTCCTTTGACATTATTGTCTTTTCTTCCATTTAAGCAAACAGCTCTATGATAGGTTGGCAAGGAAACTGATTATTTTGGGAAAGATCATTTGACTTCATGGATCCAATCCAATGAAAATTGAATTTTCCAAGGCTTGTGTCAAAAAGAAAAACCCTAGATATTCACATATTAGAATGAAATGACTGCCACCTGCTTAAATTATAGTTCATTATCAAGGGCCTTAAGTGTATGCGATGAATGTGATATAGCTGGGAAACATTTCTTCTAAACTACCAAATGATCTGTTTTTGATCTGAGCACTTTAAACAGGTCACTGTCTTTTGCCTTGAGAACTGGCATAATGCAGCCACAAAAGCTGCAGATTGCTGGTTTCCAAAGTAAGACTAGCAAGGCTGTGAGTTGTGATGCAAAAAGTCATGAATTCAGGTAGCATGTGTCTAGTTTGCTACAGGGAGATGATAAGTTGGCCCTATTACAGTATTGAGAGATTAGTGAAATGTGAAGAATTCCACAGATGCTAAATATGTGCTTGTATATAGAAAATGTAATTCCTAGTGCCCCCCTCAAATTGGACAAGAACCCTACCTGAAATGATACATACTGGGCTAGATGATATCATCTGTATTTACAACTTCATCTATACATTCATATCATCTCTGAGTGATTTACCAGTCATGTTTGCTTCCTGTGACTTTGTCACTAAGGTGAGTATATTTGATAATAGAATAACAGTTGGAAGGGACCTTAGAGGTCTTCTAGTCCAACTCCCTGCTCAAGCAGGAAACCCTACACCATTTCAGACAAATGGTTGTCCAATCTCTTCTTAAAAACCTCCAGTGTTGGAGTACCCACAACTTCTGGATTCTGATTAATAAAAACTGATAAAGATTCTGCCAGTTAAGATAAGGAGGCACTTTCTACTTTCCCCAAGTCAACACCACTTAAAAGATGTCATGATTTTGAGTATCATTGTATCGCTGAGGCACATATAAATAGTACAAAAATTGTTAAGTAAAACATGTCTCCCCTTCATCCACCTGAAAACAGGAAGCTGAGTTCATTACCTCAAAATGCCACTGAATTGTGCCAGATATGTATTCAAATAAGGGAAAAGAAGCGATTTGTTTTTATTTGGCTTTTTTCTGTGTAAAAGCTATTCCTGGAGAAATAAAACTAGAATGTAGAGGAGTCTGTTCGGATTAAATGAATTAAGCTCATTAATTGTTTGACTACTTAATTGTGTACTTTTTCCACACGAACAAGGAAACAGTCCGTGAATTGCAAGTTACTGTATTAGTGCAATGTGTCTCTTGAGTGTGTACAATATTGATGTTGGGGATGATAGAAGCAAATGATTTGATCTGATTTTCTGGTGCCAGAGATTGCAGCTGAACTCTTTTGGATGCATTTGGAATTCTTTTGCATGTGAATTGAGGTTTGGCTTCAGATTGTTTTAATGTTTCCATATGTGTTTGTTTCTTCTTCCAAGCCACTCCATAGTTAACAAAGAATTCTCATATTATTAAAGTGTTTATTTTCTTTTTAACAACCATCTCTATTTTGCAGAGGATAGTGAAATGAATTGGTAATTCTCTTGAAACGCAACTATTTTGATGTTTTAGAGGAGCCAGAGTGGAAATAAACTTGAAATTATGTAAGCAGCTGAAAAACTTTGTCTGCTTTTTAATGGAGGAAAAAAACCTTACCTTTGAAACGAAGAGCTCATTTTCTAACAAAATATGCTTGCTCGGATAACTTTATGTTGGTTCTTAGTGGGAATGCTTGTAGTGAATAAGATTTTTTTCCTCCTCCTAGTACATGAGTAACGTGGATTCATGGTGTAAGGCCTGTGGAGAAGTAGAGCTTCCCTCAGAACTGCAAGATTTGGAGGATGCTATTCACCATCACCAAGGAATATATGAGCATATTACCCTGGCATACTCTGAGGTAGGTGATATTCTATTTCCTGCATGTAAGTACAATGTTTGATATATTAAAAAAATGTACAAAGGGCTCATGCACAATAGTGTTCACAAATTTAGCAAAAACAATAAAAATAGGCTCTCTGGCATTTGAAAAAATAATAACTTTTATTATTTTACTGTGGCACAAGATTTTGTGGACTAGAGTTCAGTTTATCGCTTATGTGTTTGTGAGAAAGAAAGCAAAACTTGAAGTGGGTTAGGCTGAGAAAAAGTGGTTAGCCAAAAATCATCCAGCCACCTTTCATACCTAAGAGGACAAGAATCCAGTCTCCCAGTTTCTAGGTCAGCACCTGAGTCACTATACCACTTTCAGTCACACATGCCAAGCAACTGAGATTAAGAATTAAGAAATTTGATGAAGATTCTGGTCTCCAAATTGTGTTTCTTATGGAAATATGTTTGTCCTTAAAATGCTAGGAAGCAATTGTGTTTGCTTCAATAAATGAACTTGGCATACTGTGGAATTTTTAAAAACTACCTAGAAATGGTTTTTATGTCCATTTAAGTTTGTAGTAACAAATATTTGTTGTATTTAATTGGCGTGAGGTTTGATTGCAGCTCCCTGTTAAGTAAACCCTTGAAGTAAAACGATACTAAATATGTGTGAAATAATGTAATTCTTTATTATTTTATTGGCCAAATGTGACTGGACACACAAGGAACTTGTCCCCGGTGCATAAGCTCTCAGCGTACATACAAGCAACAAGTGATAAATCATTATAATCAAAAAATACAATCATCATAATTCATAAGATAAAACACTCAGTGATAGTCATAGGATACTAAATAATCAACATAAATCATAATAGGATACTAAATAAAAGCAGTCAACATAAATCATGAGACACAAACAGCAAAGTTATAGTCATAAGAAGCTAAGGAAATAGGTAACAGGAAAGATGAGAAGGATAATAGTAATAGTAATACAACCCTATTACTATAGATGGTTTGTGGACAACGGCTTCAAAAGAAATGGTTGAACATGAACACACTCTTCAGTTCATTTACTGTGCTAAGCCATGATTTTACAATGGTTTGTTGAATAAAACCATGGCCACATTCAGATATACTTCTGCTTTTGAGAACAGTCTTTTCCCCCAAGTTGTTCTTTAAAAGCACCTTCTGTAGAAAAAGTATCCTAGATATTAGGATTTTTGCTTTGGAAACTATATTTTTATAGGCTACAACTGTAGCTCTGTCAAATTTACCTAAAGAACTTTGGATTCTTTGCCAAAAGTGGTCTCTCTGGCTTCATTTTGGGTGATATTCCAAAAGGATTAGAAATACTTCTTATGCTCTCACCCCAGCTTTTAAATAACAAGAAATCATATTTATTCAATTTTTTTTTTTTTTACTATAACTAAAAATGTTCCTGCCTTGCACTAAATTATATGGCTACTGTTTCAGTGGCTGAAATTATATCATTTTTAAACGATGTCTGTTGGCTATTTTCAACAATTTACTGTACATTAACAGTTCAGGCTTACTGCTGCTCCAATTATCACCAAGAAATAGAAATATAGTGCTGGTGACTTTGTGATTAAATAAAATTATTTCAATCTTCTGCTTCTGTTGTCATGTCTTATATTTCAGAATGTCTGTAATAAGATCAAGGACACTTTTCTATATCACAGCAGTGGTGGGATCCTGCATTAATATAAACTTGACATCTCACATTACTCTCACTGTGCTATTAGGCAGTTCTTCATCTCCTTTAAAAAGTAGGGGGGGAAATGAGCATCTGAACCGGCACTCTACAGTTTTGAGTTAATAGATAACATTGCTAGCTAAAATTTCCATATCTCTTAACTTTGAGCTGTGTTGGTAGCAGTAAATCGACATTTCCCATCAGGATGTGCTGATACAACTGAGTAATCTTTTTGCTGAAAGATGTGTATAAGTCATAACTGATAACTATTCAAGGCTTATTCTTGTGATCTTATGCAAAAGCAGCAGCCATTCTTACGATAGGAATCAAGTACCAGATTTTCAAAGCCCATTCTTTAGGATAACCAAAGCCCAGTGCAATATGCAAATCAAAGACTTTTTTTAAAAGAGGAAGAAAATTACTCCTGTAACAATATTTACAAGAAAATTGTACAATGTGATGTATAATGTATAATAATGAAATGTACAAGGTATAATGTGTAATAATGAAAAATCTACAATAAAAATATTTTTTTAAAAAAACCAATATTTTGATCCTTCCAGGATTTTTTTTTTAAATAATGTGTTGGAAAGAAATTCAGGCTGCAAATCTTCTCCTTCCTGATTCTTTTTAAATGTTTGTACTTAGGATCGTACAAAACATTTAATTCATCAAATTTCATGAGAGGTGTTTTTGAATTTGTTACTGTTTTATTTATTTTTTAATGCAAAACAGCCTGCTCTAAGCATTTTGGCAGCATTTTGAATTTGGAAACAAAATGCTTCAAATTTGGAACACCTCTGTTTCAAGCTTGAGATGCTTCCAAAAAGGCTTCAAAATGCTGTTTGCCTTTGAAGCAGGGCATTCTGAAGAATTCACACTCAGAATCTTTTAAAATGAAACATTTATCTATTTATGCAGTTCAAACTTTTTATGTGATATTTGAAATAGTTTAACCCAACTATTGACTATATATTTTCTGCCAGATCTAAAACTTACCTGACTGACCCTCCCTAAAAGCAATGTTTATTATTTCTTTTTTAAAAGAAAGCTTCCTTAAATGACAACTTCCCATTGAGACATTCATTTTTCAGTCACACTACCCATTAAAAGGGAAGAAGGCAAGCTTGTACAATCTGAATACCGAGCAATTTCCTTTCTAGGAAGTGAGAAAAATATAAAAGCTGTGTTTCTGCAAAACAGAATTATGAAGATAAAAGAACAATGTTGTTCTCTTCAATAAACCTCAAATTGTAGCCAGAAGATGTGTTCAGTCAAGCCTCAGACTGATTACAAAATACTTGTGCTGCCACCGTCATATTTAAAATTTGACTGAAGACAGATGGCGAAAGTAACTCAATTTATAGCAATGTTGCATGGTCCCCTACAGGCATATCCAGGCACCCTGCTGAGGAAGACTTGATGTTTAAGCAGTATGTTTTCAGTTCACTCAGACTAGATGCTGAGGAGAGTTTTCAGTCAAATTAGTGTAGGAAACCTTGATGGTGAGCAGTTGTTATTAAGTATGTCTCATTTTAAGCATTTTAAGCTCTGTTAAGGTACATTTTAGTGTACTTGCACATTTGCATGCTTTTGAACTGCTACGTGGGCAGGAGCTGGGGCAAGGAACGGGAGCTCACCCCTTTGCGCGGCACTCAGGTTTCAAACCCGGGCTGTCAGCTTTCCAGTTGATAAGCTCAGCATCTTTAACTGCCCTAGTGTCAGATATGGTTGGAAATACAGGAAAACCTTTACCTTTTCTCTGTTAAGGCAGCCTCTACATTGCCAGAAACCTCTCCATGACTGTGTTAACTTTTGATTCTGTTAGAAGATGTCCCTTTTCTTATGTCTCTATCTTTTCTGCATGATTATCTGCTTGTTTGCAGATGCTCTTGAGACATAACGATTCTTTCTGCATTGCATACTGTAGCTATAAGGATGCCAATATATAAATAAAAATAATCCAGTCTGAACCAATCAACCAGAAGCTTTTGTCTATCTGGAAACTTCTGGGAAAACTTATATTTTAACGTTTATTGGTACCATGACATCTTGGGAACATGGATGTTGTGCCTGTATTTAATCTGATGCGTAATTATTGACTAAATAACTTTATTATCAAATAATGGCATTTTCCCCTGTGTATGCTGCATCTGAAACCTTTTGTTTCTCAGACTTACACAGAGAAATGTGTAAATGTAACTATAATAAACATAACACAGTCTCCCTCTATTCTAAGTCAATATGGTTTGTAAAGACAAATTTGTAAATTCATTTTGAAGATAAATAATAAAATGAAAACAAAATGGCTTGCATTTTAACAAGCTTGGAATTTTAACAGTGACTGCTGTCATAGACCAAGACTTGGATCTATAAGAGTTCTTTACCTGTGAAGTCCTATTTCTCCAATAAAGTTTTACAACTTACATTTCTAAAACTAGGATTTCTTGATCAGGTGAAATAGTTGAAATAAAATCGTGAATCCCTTCTTATTTGTTTGATTTCATCCGAAATAAATTCCAATATGCTACTTTTGTAAAGATATATCAAAATGACAAAACCAGTGTTGCAGTTCCATATTATAGAACTCTGCAGCCAGTATTTAAATACCTTCATTCTTATTTTCTAGGTAAGTCAGGATGGGAAATCACTGCTTGACAAACTGCAACGACCTTTGACACCTGGAAGCTCAGATTCCCTAACAGCTTCAGCCAACTACTCCAAGGCAGTGCACCATGTCCTAGATGTTATTCATGAAGTGCTGCATCACCAGAGGCAATTGGAGAACATTTGGCAACATCGAAAAGTTCGCTTACATCAACGGCTTCAACTCTGTGTCTTTCAACAGGATGTACAACAGGTCAGTCCATATCTCCTGGTCTTAGGGATTCTGTATGGAAATGCATGCAGAGGCTACCCACACCTTCTTATTCTAAGGGGAAGTTTTAAAAAGCAAAATTCTCAGCCAGTGGATTTTCATATTGATCTCAGTTTGTTCTAATTAGGCTAAAATAAAATGCTGAATTTGAAGAAGAAGGAGGAGGAAGGGTGGTATTGTAGCAGTGACATACCAGTAGATTTCTGCTGGACAGCTGGCAGTTCCAGAGCCAAGTACCATCTAAAAGATTCTGTCTGATCCTGATTGTTGAAAAATGAAATGAGTGTTTCCTATAAAGTCTGAATGAGAAACATCTTAAAACTCTCTCCTTGAAATGTTACCCCTCTTCTAATTGGTAGTGTGATGTCACTCACTTTGAGACCTTCAGTGCATCTGCAAATAGTAAGTGAAGCTCTTGCCACCCAAATGTAGATTAAATAGTTGTCTTTGCTTGTGTGTTCTTGATGTACTGCAAAGAATGGTGGCCAGAGACTTCAAAAACACAGAATTACTGAAGAGTTGAAGAACAGTGCTCTTTGAGGAGTCAGATGATTTCCAAAGCCTAGTTGGATATCCTGAGGTTCACAAAAATGAGAATTAACTCAAAAATAGAACCAGGAGGAGGAGCACAATTTTCAAAATAAAGCAATAGAATTAGTAAGAAGTCAGCATGGTTAGGACCTATTTGCCTGGTAAATAAAAGATAAAAGCAATAGAAACCATATAATCAGTATGTTAATTCCCACTGCCATCAGGCTCAACTTAATTAACTAGGAGCTAATGGGGAATTATAGTCCTCCATTATATATGGAACTGGCTCCTCCAATTAATGAAGACCTGAAATGGTTGGTTTTGGGAGCCAGATGGGAGATGTGTACTTCTGGAACTCATGCTAC
This sequence comes from Oxyrhabdium leporinum, assembly GCA_032468155.1. Classification (NCBI taxonomy): domain Eukaryota; kingdom Metazoa; phylum Chordata; class Lepidosauria; order Squamata; family Cyclocoridae; genus Oxyrhabdium; species Oxyrhabdium leporinum. The sequence goes on along the minus strand of JANHFL010002990.1, from coordinate 546,835 downwards.
AGAGTACCCTTTGCTCTACCTTGGGTTGCACAAGCTTAGAAGAATCCTAGATAGCATTGCAAAATGTCATTCCATTCCATTTATATGAAATGGTTCTACCCATGAATATCCACATCTTGGCAAATACAAGTCAGCACATTCGTAAAGAAATCTGTAGAAAGCATCTATGGAGCCTGTTGTCATCTCACTACTCTCACCTCTCCATAAGAGAACCTGGTCACTTTAAACAAGTTGGCAGATGTTTATAGACAAAACAAAACAAGAATGGAGAACAGACATTTTTGCTGTTCCTGTTACCAATGTTAAGCCCAAATCTGAGTTTGTGTCACTGTTCAGTCATCTTTTTATCTTATGCCATCATCACTTTAGAAGTCTTTTTAATCACTTCAGCTCCTTGATATATCAATGAGCTGCCTGATTGGCAAGTGGAAAGGGCCCCTGTAGAAATGCTCTTAGCCAGAACTATAATCATCTCACACTGCTAGAGATCAATCAGATTCAAAAATGGAACTGTCTGCCAAATCATCCCAAAAATATCCCCAAGAAAAGAAGCAAGAATCATCAGGTGTCTGGTGCAAACCATCTTTAATAGAAGTTTTGTGCTTATGGAGGTGTAAGGAATCCACAACTTGGACCAAAAGTGATGTGAGCACAGCAAAAGACTGATATCGACAACCTCCATATCCACATGCCATCTGCTATGAAGTATATACCAACTTCAGCATATGCCTACCTTTGTGCGTAAGAACCAAAATTATGTGGAATAGTTCTACAGTCACTGTTAGAGGCCACAAATTCCCAGGGCAGTACAGCTCCCATTTCCAGGGCTTGGAGCTTGACGTTCCCAAACTCTGAACTATTCAGTGCTTCCAGCAGCAACCTGAAAGTGAGGCTGAGGAGGTCTTGGAGAATTTATTTTGGGAAGCAGGGTTGTCACTACACTAGCAGCAGTTCTACCATATCCCTCTGGTCCAATTTCACATACAGGCATTCCAGTAACCTCTGGAACAGTAATCACTGTCAAAATTATTGTAGCATCACTTCCTTAGTAGTGGAAGAACCTGAAACCCAAAGAAAAAGATCCCCAATAGGACCATAGCCCCTAATTGCCTAATCCATTCTCGGTAATGTAACTAGTGTATTGTGCCCTTAAATTAATCCTAATGTATTTGAAGTAAATGAATGTTTCTGATGTTTTAAAGAAATGTAAAATTGAGATTCCTGAAGTCCTGTTGGCAACTACTCCCCAAATTTAATCTCTGATGATGTCTAATTTCTATCTATAGACAGGTTTTACTTTTATGAAGTGGAACTTCTAGCATATTTTATCTGCATGAGTAGCACCTGTTTGGGCAAAAGTGTCACTGGTGTAAACTCTTGTTATTGTCTGCTTTCATTTCAGTGCTTTGCATATCCTTGGAGAAGGAAGTTATTGTGAGTTCTAACACTTCCCAGTGTTCAACTGGAGAAAGATGTATTGAGATTCTGAAGGGGGGGGGGCTTAATCCCCTTTACTCTGAAAATATAAGTGTTCTCCATATCTCATTTGTCAAATGTATTTCAAAATTGCTAAGCTTGCAAATTCTAAAATTATTCTTGTTCCCCAAAGTCATCTCAAATAAAAAAGGCTTTGTGGAAATAAGTTTTGACTTGGTTTTCATACATAATAAAATAATCAACATGAACTGGCCAAATCGGACAGCAGTTTAAAAGAGAAAAAATACCCCATCTGGAGATGGACTGTCTGTCCAACCAACTAGCTACATATTTTTGTCAGCTTAAGGCATTGTACATGCCTAATCTCCCATCTCCTAATATTCCCCACAACAGCACTTTGTGGTCGTTGAGACTGGCCCAAAGTTAGCCAGCTGACTTTTGTGCCTTATAAACTCACAGTCTGGTTTATAAGTCAGGAGAAGCCACTACGCCAATCTGGTTAGTGAACGGTTTGTGGTTCAGATACCATGACTTAATAGATTGTGTGCACAAGAAGTGACTTTGGCCAGCCTACAGAAAAAAAGTCAAACGTAGACATGTCTAACACATTACAATAGATTTGCTCAACAACAGCCGCCTCAAGATCTCACCAGTCCCCTGAGACCCCCCCAGGACTAATGACAAGGTCAGGTTTTGAGGAATTTCCAGAAAATAAATTGAGATGGATGTGATTTGACTTTAGGGAGGGGGAGAATTTATAAGTCAAGCACCAAGGCAGATAAGGCCCATTTTCTCAAGCCCGCTAAGTATAGATCCCTAATAGGTGGGACCTGCAACATGGCCTTTCTTGCCAGATTTGATGGGATGAGCAGATGTAATCAGGAAGAGACAATCCTTCAAATAACCAGACTCTATTCTGTAAAGGGCTTTAAAGGTCAAAACCAGCACTTTGAATTGGACTCAGAAGCACGTTGGCAACCAATGTAGCTCACGGAGAAGAGATAACATGCTGTTCTAGACGCACACATAAACATGCATGTTTCTGCATTTTGCACCAGCTGATGTTTTTGGATACTCTTCAAGGACAGCCCCATGTAGAGCACATTGTAATAACTGAATCAGAAAGTGACTAGGGCATGACTAACTGTGAGCAGAGCCTTCCAGTTCAGGGACAGGCATAACTGGTGCATAACACAAAATTGTCCAAAGACCCTTCTAGCAACCATCACCACTTGCTCACAGCAGGAGTTCTGAGTCCAAGAAGAACCCCAGATTGCTCACTGGGACCATACAATTCAGGACCATGCAGCACCAAAAATGGCATAGTCTTAGAACCAGCATACCCCAAAACCCAATGCCACTCTTGCCACAGTTCAGCTGAAGCCTGTTGTTTCTCATCCAGATCCCCACAGCCTCCAGACACCTGGGTGAGACTTTTCAGTTATAGCATTGCTTAATTTGCCAGGGGCAGAGATGTATCATTGGGTATCATCAGCATAGTGATGATATCTCACTCCATGGCAACAGATGATCTCACTAGGTTCATAATAATAGTGGGATCAAAGAGTAACTTATCCTGTCTATTGTAATACAGCTTTTGGACAGTCACTGGGGACACTCAGTTCAGCTTCTATCTCAAGCTGTGGGAATTCACTTTTGGCCATTCATTTCTTTCATGCTAGTTCATCTCATATTTCCCCCTATTATGGGGGGAAAAGAAGGAAGATCCAATGCAAGATGCCTTGAGCTTGTAAAGAAAAGGTAGGATACAACTGTAACAAAATAAAATATGGTTGGTGTATGCCTCCGAAAACTTCCATATATTGAGAATGGAATCAGAATGAAATTTAAAGTAGACTAGTAATTCTAAATAATGGCCTTAGCACTTGCTCGGAAACTCAAATTGTAGTTTGGATTCTAAATTGCAATCATCCATAATAGTGCAATGTTTGAATTAGATTTATTGTTTTAACAAGATTTTGAGATGTTGCTTTAGAATAGATTCATAGACACCACGATTGCCAGATGGTGAAAGAAAATGGGCTCAGTTTTTTGATGTGTTGGCTAAGTACTTCCTTGGAATATGACTAAGGCAGAGGCATAAAGATCCTTTACAGAGTTAATGACTTAATGATAAAAGCATGGTGTCCTTTTTTTCTTTGCTGTCTGTCTTTTGTGGTTATGCAGGATATCAAACAGTGGTTCTAAGAACTTGAAGAGCTATGTTAGCCCAAACAGTCAACATTAAACCAAAGGATCAGAAGTCAGATTCAACAGAAGTCATACGCTTTTCTTGTAATATTTTTTTTATTTTGTTATATCTTTGAGGGGTCAGGGCAGACATGTGTATAATGAATTTTAGTCAAAAGAGTGAATATATTATCTCGAGCTAATTTAAGCAGATCTTGATGAATAAGGGTTCCCTCTGCAGGCTCCAGTGTGAAAGTTGATTGGTACAGGACATGCCATTCCCCCAAACATTTCTTGTATAAGTTGAATTAAGGCTTCATATTCAAGGAAGAGCTCCTTAGTTGTATAAATACTTGCTGGTATGATGTATCTGTAGAGAATTTGCAGAATAGGGAACATCTTGTTTCAGTTACTGCTTTAATTGCCATAGTATAGGGATGTATATGTTGGCTTCAGTTCCTAGAATGTTTAGTTGCTGAATAGATTCTGATTACTAAAATCATTGGGACTTGAATTGAATGGAAAGAAATTTTTGCCAGATGGTTCAATTGAAATCTTGCATTTTATGGTTAAGCATGAAGGGACAGCTCCTTGGGTCAGGCTAAAATTGCATTTCAGTTCAGTGATTTTCAAACATCATGTCCTCAGGGACTCTTCTGTATGAATTTGTCTGCCAAGGAATTTTGCAGATAGGACCTAGAATCTGTGGTTTACAGAAGATACTGCATGCACATGCTATTGGATAGTAGCATGGAAAATTAATCTCTTAAAGCAATGTAGAATTTAGAGGCAGCTTTGTGTATCAGTATTTGAGACGGGGAATGTTTTTTCTCAGGATAATTTAATTTAGTTTTCCCAATTTTTCTGACTATGAGAATGATTGCTGGAGTAGCTACACTTTTGCTGATTTCAAAAGGATGCTTTTTCTATTAGCAGGCCACATATCCCCATAGCAGACAACTTGATTACTTAGTTTACAAACTCAGCAATAAATGGAGAACTCGCTTTTTATCATTGCGAACTGTGGTCAGAGAAATTGCCACCAGTCTGACTGTCTGAACTATATCATCCAGGTAGAGGAAGTTTTTATATGTATATAAATCCGAAGGTATGGAGTAAGAATGTTAATAATTACTGGAATTTCACTGACATTTGAATTTGTCGCTGGAATATCTATATCCCATGATACAATAAAACATTTTAGGGAAGACTATTCGGAAAATAATGAATGATGGGCTTCAGTTGATTTATCCTATTCTGTTCCACAACAGCAGAAACTTACAAATATACAATTGGATTTCATTCATGATGATCTCTTGCAGGTGCTGGATTGGATCGAAAACCATGGAGAAGCTTTCCTTAGTAAACATACAGGAGTTGGGAAATCTTTGCATCGAGCCAGAGCACTACAGAAGCGCCACGAAGATTTTGAAGAAGTGGCTCAGGTAGGGACTCATCGTTGGCATTGTTCTTGGTTTCCATTTGAAAAAGGTCACGGCTCTAAATCTTGCAAGGCACCCATGCTTTCAAGCTGCAGTGTTTGCAACCAGTTTGAAACACAAAACAAGGAGATGCAACTGGTTGCAGGAGCTTTTCTTTTTCTTTCCTTCTCCATTTGTCTCCCCAGTGCTCCTCTCCATCCAGTTTTCTTTCCCCTTTAATGAAGGTATCCCTTTCCTTCACATCATTTCCATCTTGTTTCTCCTGCTCCCTCTTTACTGTTTCTGATGGAACATATCCATGAGGCAGTTTTGTGTCCTTGAGTAAAAATGTTAAATATATTTAGATGAGAGAATCGAGCGCATTTATAAATGGGGTAACTTATTTTACAGGTGATCAATTTTAATTAGCAGTTATTAATTCAGTAACCTTTTTTGTTGTTGTTGTTAAATCCTGGCATACAGACATAAATTTGTTACTCATCTATTGGGGAAAGGAGAATCTCTAATACAGGTAGTCCTCGACTTACAACAGTTCATTTAGTGATCATTCAAAGTTACAGTGGCGCTGAAAAAAGTGACCTACGATAATTCTTCACCCTTACAACAGTTACAGCATCCCCGTGGTCACATGATCAGAATTCAGGTGCTTGGCAACTGACTCTTGTTGATGATGGTTGCAGTATCCCAGGTCATATTTTTTGCGACTTTTTAACAAGCAAAGTGAATGAGTAAACCAAATTCATTTAACAACTATGTTATTAACTTAGCAACTGCAATGATTCACTTAAGAACTGTGGCAAGAAAGGTTTGAAATGGGGCAAACTCGCTTAACAACTGTCTTGCTTAGCGACAAAAATTTGGGGTTTAATTGTGGTCGTAAGTCAAGGACTACCTGTAGTGGGATATTAAATTTAAAACCTTCCTACCCATTGAATAAATCCAGTAAATAGACACATATATGCAATAAATAGATGGTGTATCCAGAAGCCAAGATGATAAAGCAATATATAAAATCTCTTCTAAAGTAATCTTTTAAAAATTGCACTGAAGAAATCCATTTAATTGTTTATACATTTTTTTCTGCCAAAAACACTTATAGAATGTGTTTGTTCATATATTTGTTGAACTTGAACCTTGCCACAGTCAGTGTACTCTCAGCAGCTTACAAGGCATTTACTATAAAAACTGTTAAACATCCACCATAAAAAGAGACCTGAAAAATAAAGGTAAATAAAAATAATAGAGATGGTGCCACTCAGGCATTCAAGAAAATGCTCTCCCAAATAATCCAGTTTTCAATGACTTCCTGAAAAGCTAATAAGGAAGAATGAGTCTAATGGGGGAGGGAGCTATTCCAGAGCAGGAGCACCACCAAAGAATAACAGAGTCACTTACCCTTGGCTCCCTGTGACCTCTTACAAAATGGACCAACAAGACAAGTATAATTATATGCCCTAAAACCTTGCACTCACCTATACGAATGTCTGTGTGTGCATCTCTTCATTGCCTGAACTATGGGAAATTTTGTAGCCACCTTGAAATAATTTCTATTGCTGCCAGCTGCTGTTCTGAACATTTCCTATACCACCTGGAAAGGTGTGCATTATTAGAAATGAGCTATTGAGCAGCTTACTAATTCTAGAAATAAATTGCTTATGTAACCATTAGTCTTGAATTATTGAGCATTTTATTCTCTTTCTCCAGAGCCCATGATGGCCAAATATGTAGGGATGGGCAAAACATTACAAATTTAAAATGTTTCTGAATGGAATTTTTTTGTAAAGCTCTACAAATAAGTAGGAGCATGGTAGTTTATAGGGGAGATCCTTCACATCTTGTCTTCCCCTGTACAGTAATTTCAGTTGCATTTGAAGATGTCAGTGAGGCCTGACAAAGGCTTGACAAAGTATAATGCATACTATGTAACATAGTCAAGCTACCCTTGAATTCTTAAATAAATCTTATGATTTATTTAGCTGGAGAGGGGTATGATTTCTTGTTTACAAGTGTGATGGGGAAGCTTATTTATTTTACTATGAAACATGCTGTACTGTCATAGTGCTCAAGCAGTTTTCGGTAGCTTGATATTTTATTTGATAAAAAATTAGTTGCTTGATTGTGGCTGCAAGGCGCATATGCAAAGAGGGGAAAAATAGGATATCTGCCAGCAAATGTGTCTATTTATCATAATATTTGTATCATTCCAGAATCATTCTGAGACATAATGACATTTTGTAGCCAAAGGAATAAAGCAGTAGGATAGTAGCAAGACAGCTTCCAGTTCCTATAAAATAAAGTTTGCAAATGTTTATAGGAGCTGAGCCCAGATGATTTTTCAAAGTCAGAGGATAAATAAGCAATGATAACCTTGATTACTCTAAAAACAAGTACTGAAACAAAGTGTTTTTCATATATGGCACCTTTAAGATGTATGGACTTCAACTCACTTAATTCCCCAGCTAGCATTTTATCTTCCCTTTTCTCTAGAAAGATTTTGTTCATGTCAATTAATAACTTGGAGCCCTTCTGAAATTGGCTATGTCACATGGGTACATCATATTACTGGGTTGTGTTCCATTGATAACTAGCTGCAGAAGATTTAAATAGATTTCATTTGAAAACCCTGTAATCCAATGATCCATGAAATAGCTGTATGTTGTTTTACTGTTATTTATTTTGTTGAATAATTTAATAAACACATGTATTACAGTACATCACACCTTTCTTCCTTGACTCAAGGGCTGTGCATGGCCTTCCTTTCAATTTTTGCACACAAAGCAAGTAACACAAGATAATCTTAAAATCATTTACCAAAATCAGTTGTGAATATGAAGGTAAATGACAGACTTGCAAATGTTCTCCTGTAAGTGCAGTGTCTTAAACCATGTGTTTATTGATGCCATGGGTCTTCAAAAGATAGAAGCTTGGCGTACATGGTTTCTTCCATTTGCCACCAAATTTTGATTAGAAATCATGCCTCAGCCATTCAGCAATGTACTGCTAGATTTCAGTAGTGCAGGCTTAAAGGACATCAGAGGTTACAAAATGGGGTTTGGGAATTGTTTGTGGGTCAGTATAAATGTTTGTACAATCCCTCTGCAACTCTTACTCTTTTGCCATTTCTGCAGAACACATACACTAATGCAGACAAATTGCTAGAAGCAGCTGAGCAGCTGGCACAGACAGGAGAGTGTGACCCTGAAGAGATTTATCAAGCAGCCCATCAGCTGGAAGACCGGATACAAGATTTTGTTCGGCGGGTGGAGCAGCGCAAAATCTTACTGGACATGTCTGTATCTTTTCATACCCATGTTAAAGAGGTAAGCAAAACAATGAATAACATCGGGATCTTTATAAGTGCATGCTCAGAAGCTAAGATATAAACTTACAGCAGCAAAGGCAGGATTGGTCTTTCATCAGATCCTTAACAGTGTAACATTTTCTGGGTTCCCATTCCTTCTAATGGACCATGGCAGATTTGCCTGATACACAGCAGCCTTTCAAACAGCATTGGTTATCTATCTGCTGTGTTAGCTGCTCTTTTAATTTCTTCCAGCGCCTCAGAATGCTGTTCAGTTGAGCGCACTATAGGGTGGGTTCTGGCCCCACTTGAAACACTAAAACCCAAATAAAAATGTAGATGATTAAGGTAGATATCAGCTTTAGGCCTTGGAAACTAGGTAACCGCTCAAATACAGTAGGTACTAAAGTATGTAAAGAATGCTTTGGATAGAAGTTTTCTGTGAAGGGACAAGCAATTATTTAATGGTTGCAATTAAAAGAATTAGTGATCCAAGAGAGAGAAACCAATCCAATTCAAGGTGGTTAGTATAAATTTCACTAGTATTCAGGGTGTAATATATAAATGCTCCTTCAGTTTAATTTTTTCCTCAAAACTATAATCTGTTCACTTTCCTTAAAGTTATTCACTAATATGCTTAACCAGACTAGTCCAAGTGATATCAGAGAACGCTCCACAATCATTTTTGGCTAGTGGACTCATTTGGTGTTTTGAGAACATATAGTAGACACTTTTACAAAATGGGAGCTGGGTAAGATTTCCCTTTCCTTCATGGAAGACATACAAAGTACAAACCACACATGAATGTTACCTATTACTGTCTCCTCTCCTTGCTGCTGGATACTATTTTCTATTTCTGCAAACTGGTTATCTACTAGGAATCATATGTTTATAAATGCATTTGAGTTGAAGCCATTTTCTAAGAAAATGTTTGTGGCCCAGAGGCCATTCCTGAAAATAAAGATGTTGTTCGAGATTTTTTCCTTCCCTTGCTGCGGGCTAAATCGTCATTTTTTTTCAGTTAAAAGAGTTTGAAAGATGAGATTTGGGAGTTCAGCAGGCTACAACATGGGTACTCTAGCTTCCACATAGGAGTTTTCATATCTAGTGGTTGCAGAAAGTGTTACAAAAAGTCAGGCACACAATTTCTCTCAGGTTAAAAAATAGTGGAAAAGTCTCCCCAAAAATGTTATGTTTAAAATAGAATAAAATGAACATGGTCAAAATAAAGAAGAGGGGAATATTTTCTTTTAAATATGAGAAAATGCCACTTCGTACAAGAGTATAACTTATAATTACTCTTAACTTTTTGTTCTGGCAATAAATGGAATATTGTTTCTTTTAGGAGAGAGATTTTATTGTTCTGTACTTTTATTAAAATATTTAATGAAAAAGATAAAAAAATAGTTTTCCTCCCTCCTTCCAGCACTTTAAGTTATTATCCCATTACAAAGCAACTTCCTGTCTATCATTATACTTACTTTATTATTAGTGTAACACATAAATGGTAAACTTGGCTCTCAGTAAGAAATTTATTTTCTTCTTATGTAGTTTCACTGGATTTGTTTATACTAGAAAGTAAAGGAAAATCTAAAGGATAGTTGTACATTTATGAGTAATTGGAAGCTATTCCACAAAATGGTTTGCTCAGCAGTCAGCTTTATAGGAATATTCAGCAAAAGCAGGAGGCAAAAGAAGGCATGACTATTACCTGTTGCCAAAGATGAGAAAAAAATAAATGGAAAATATGTAACAAAGTTGATACTTCCAGTTGTTAATTGTTCAGGGTTGCCCAAATTTGTTTTTTCTTCTATCTCTTTTCTATTCTCCGTCATAACCACGTTTTTGATTTTTTTTTTATATTTTTAAATCTAAAATCAGGAATTAGATTACTTTTTATTATCACTGAGTCACTCTTAGAACTCTTTTGGCTAAAGAGCAGAGTACAAAATGCTTCAGATAAGTAAACCTTGCAATTTTCTGATCTTAGATTCTTGTTTCAGAGCGTCACTTACATTACAGGTAAAATATTTTGAAGGCAAGCTACAATCATGTGAAAAAGAAAGTACACCCTCTTTGAATTCTATGGTCTTACGTGTCAGGACATAATAAAAAAATCATCTGGTCTTTAGCAGTTCTTAAAAGTAGGTAAATACAACCTCAGATGAACAGCAATATATGACATACTGTATACCATGTCATTATTTTACAAAAATAAAGCAAAAAATGGACTATAGGTTGGCACCTGTGTTGTTATATTTCACATGAAGAACCTGTTGATGCTTGTGATTTACTTTATTTTATTATTTCAAAATATTGTTCAAAATAAATTTTCCTCAGGCAACTAAGTGTGCTGTCCTTTAACCATCAGTTTCCATAGCTCCAGAATGCCTCTCAATCCCCCAACATATCCAGAAGCATTTTTTCAAAAGTGAGTTAATGAGCCCTTTGTGTGCTTTGAAGTATTGCCAGAAATACTAGTCAACAGATTAGCCTGGTGGTAGCAGTAGAACTATCAGGAGAATATTGGATTATTTTAAGTGGGAGTTAAAAAAAATGAAACTGGTACAAGTACAATCGAACAAACATTTGGAATGCAGAGGAACAGTAGGAGAGATGAGAAAGGCCTAAGGCTACTAGATCTGGGCTGCAAAAAGCCAGATAAACGGTAACAGCTAATGAATTAACACACACACACCCAAATTTTTGTTGCCCTGCTGTGCTCATTCAGCCTTTTGGAGCTCTGATGTAGTAGCCTTAAGAAAATGTGCAAGATGATCCAAGATGTAGCAGAAATACTGAGTTTCAGAGTGGGGGATTTTCAGTGTATGTCTTATATGCTAGGAATCTGCGGTGACAGTCGCAGAGTTTAAAGCAGTGATTTTAAGTATGTTCATAGATGTTTGTGAATGTGTGCAAGAGAGAGAGCGAAAGAACAGTAAATTCAATAAAATGAGTGTCACTCCTTCGAGTTAGACTCTGTCAGGAAATGAACACTACAGAGGCTGCTAGAACTTGTCACTGTTACAGTGAGTCTGTTCAGTTTTGAAAGTAGTTGCAACCAACTCCAGCAGGAAACAGCTGACTGAAAAATAGCTCAGGCAGCAACGATCACTAGTTATTTGTAATAACAGAAGAAAGGATCTAAAAAAAACCTTTTAAAGGGTAGCATTTGAATAAATCTTTTAGAGCAAAAAGAAAGTGGAACAAAAGCTTTTGTAATCTGTACTGGCAACAACCAGATCTAAATGAGGATGAAATAAGCTTTTATTCTAGTATTTTCAGCTACAGGCACCACTATATAGTTCTTGATAATGGTTAACCTAATTTTCCAGTACCAAAATTCAAATATAGAAAGATTATTAGTAAAGTGTAAAACTCTAGTCCCGGTGACCGACCCAGATTTGATCTTACAACATTATCCTGAGACATGTATATTTGTCTTCGTTTATAAAATTATTAGTATTTGCTAAGCATTCTGGTTCTGTCTTGAGCTGGGGTAAAAGGATAAATCTCACTGAATAAGTCGTTAGGAGAACTGTTTATAGCAACAGTTACTTAGGTGGAAAGCTCAGAGCAGGAATTAATGGCAGAAACTGTAGTCTGCATCCCAGAGGGCAGTTTAGCTTCATTCACTGAGTAATTCAAAGCTGTTATTTTTTGCTCAAAAATGCTTTGACTAATGTCTGCATTTGTCTGCACACATAACTTTCTAACTGTCAGCTGTACAAATGTTCATTTAAATAATTTCCCTTTCCTGGGTGGGAAAAAGTGGAATGTGAATTGGTCCAGGTGTTTGCCTAGCTGTGCCAAAAGTAGGAAAAAATCAGCCATGTCAGCTATTGGTGGAAGTATGGGTATTTGTATGATAAAGATGAATCCATGAGATGTAGTGCCTAAACATTTTTGCCTGGTGTTTTAAAAAATATTCCTCAATGGCTTGTAAAAAAATTAATGTCAAAACATTTGTTGTACCAAATGTAATTTTTAGAGAATCTGTCAGCTCCTTTCTCGATCTTCATACTTAAGCATTTCTATAGTGAACTCTGAAAATCTAGGCTAGAATAAAAAAAAATGAGACTGACTATTTCCTAGTTGAAGAATAAACTAAGAAATAGTCTGTCTCATTTTTTTCAATCTAACCTAGATTTTCAGATTTCACCAAACAAATGCTTAAGTATGAAGACCAAGAAAGTAGCTGACAGATTCTCTAAAAATTACATTTGGAACAAAAAATATTTTGACTTTTTTTTTACAAGTGTGACATTTCATGACCTTGAAAAAGAGTCCTTATTACAGAAACGTAACACAATTTGCTTGTCTTGTTTATGGGTGTGCATGTGCCCTCACGCCTGCAAATCAGTATACAGTATTGCTGTTTCTCTCACTGATTTGATTGACAATATATTTAGGCTGCGTTAGAGTGTTTTTCATATGATGAGCTGATCTCGGACAATGATCATAGCTTAAATGACATCAAGAAAAATTCAACAACTTCATACAAATTAACCTCATTGCTCACAATCATTAAATTAAATGAGGCTTGCATAGTCAAAGGTGATGTAAAGTTGAATAGCAGATGCTGTTATTTTTCTTAGCAAATTATGTAAACGTACACATACTGTAGACTACTATAGATAATACATTTACTTCTATTCAGGTTCACTTGCATCTGCATTGCCATATCTTGAAACATTAAATTGTTATATAAAGCTTTTCTGAGAATATTTCTGAAATTGTTAGTTTCTTGTTTTAGCCATTGGCCATTCTAGAAATAACATATCAAGCTTATGTAAGTAAAAATAATAATAGTCCAAATAATAACAGAGCAAAAGTTGCCCGAAGAAATGTACTGCAAAGTGTAATTCAGCTGACATTCTGTTAGTGCTCCCGGCAAACACCATGATCATAATTTACTACTATGAATTGGAATAGTTATGCAATTACCCTACAGCTTCTAACTGGAAGACAGAGAATCTGGTTTTGGCTGGCTCAGATACTGTTTCACATTCTTTACTGTTCAGTAACAGTTAAAGGTTGTTGTTTTAGCCAGTGACATAGAAGATATGATAATCTGGGTGCACATATTGTTTTAAACCATGATTTCATAATTTCACACTTCACTAAGGCAGACGATAAATGGACAATCCAAAACTGCAAAGCCTCTTTATCATCTCCACTAGACTAGGTTATTTTAAAAAAATGGGGGGAAAGGATCCTTAAATATCAAGAAAAATACCCAATTGGCCAAATTGCTTGAAGGCTGATGTAATGAAGAGTTTTAGCTGAAATAAGAGATTGGGAAAGATTTGACTAGATAGATGCTTGGTATAATCCAGGAAAGTGACTGATATGTTAAAAATACATTTGAAAGCATTTCCCCACATTGTTGGTTGGGCAATCTAAATACTTTGCTTAATGGTTTTGCACCAATAGTGTGCCTGCTGTCTCGAAGCTATATTTAAAGCTGTGATGCTGAATAAACGATGCAAAAGATAAGGGATGTTCTACGATAAAGAGTTTTATTCTCTAAAGTTTCTTAATGATCCTACAACATTATATTTATTAAAATAATTATTCTATACAATAAGAAACATTCATCAGGTAATTTGAACACAAGATAAGACATACAATAATTTAGAGTCCATAAGAAATAAAATACAAGATTAAAAAAAGATTTTAAAATTATTTCTAAAGCCAGGAATATAAGCACTAAAATACATAGGCTGCTATCTCTGAAATTTCCATAGAGGTAATCCTCGACTTATGACTGGTTGCTTAGCAACTATTCAAAGTTTCAATGGATTTCCCCAGAGCTACTTACAACCCAGTTTTGAAGTTCTGATGGCTCCCCTCCCTGGCCAGTCACTTATTCTCACTTTGCATGACTGGCAACCAGCCTGTGTTTTTGGCTGTTTGTAGCATCCCATAGGTATGTGAGTATAATTTTTGTCATTTTTGCTGGAAACTTGTGTTTATTTCCAGTTTCAGGCAAAAAGCACCCATTCACTCAAATGAGTTCATTTAACAACCACTTGCATTTGCATAAGGATCATGGCATTCACTTAAAAAAGGACATAAAATCGTGCAAAGTCACATACTTAACAACTTAATGACTGCCACAACTTACAACTGTAATTCCAGACTCAATTACGATCATAAGTAGTGGACTACCTAGGATAAGCCTTCTGGGATAAACAAGAGCGACCCAGCTGAGAAAATTCTTCTAGTCACTAAACTATGGAAGTTCCCAGGGGATAACCCTACAAATTTGTTTTTGATTAATGAAAGCGGCTGAGCACTTTTCAAAGTATGTTCTGCATGCATCCCATTGCTGTGATTTATTTGCCAGAATAAGGTGGTATAAAGGTAAAGGTTTCTCCTATCCAGTCGTGTCTGACTCTAGGGGACAGTGCTCATCTCCATTTCTTATCAGAGAGAGCCCTCAGTGTCCAAAGACACTTCTGTGGTCATGTGGCCAGCCTGACTATACGCCGAGGTACACAGACGTTATCTTCCCATCAAAGTGATATCTACTCACATTTGCATGCTTTCGAACTGCTAGGTTGGCAGGAGCTGAGGCAAGTAATGGGAGTTCACCCCGTCGAATAGTGCTTGGGTCTCAAACCTGGACTGTCAGCTTTCCAGCTGACAAGTTTAGCATCTTTAACAGCTGAGCTATCACGCCCCTTTATGTAATACCATCTGAAAAATGCTATTATATAATATATATTATTATCTGATCTTTGAATTATAGGTAGTATAGTAACAGATTTCCCCTGGTATAGAAAATATTGTAGTTGTTATATCAGCCTGAACTGATAAAACATACTCCTGGCCACCAAGGTCATTTACATTACAAGTGACAATTATACATCCAAGAACACGAGTAAAAAACATATTTGCCCCTTCAAGGTGAATGCAGTGCCCATTAGAACAGAATAAATACATTTTCACTTGGAAAGCCAAACAAACTAGCAAGTTCCACTTTGCCTGGATGGAGATCCAATTTACTATCTTTTAGCCAGCCTATTTACACTAATCACAGTGCAGATTAATGATTTAGGTTAATATAAAGCTGCTACAGTAGCTGAAAGGAAAATTATCTGCTTTGAATGGACTGTATATCTCACACCTATATTACCTCTTGTTAAAGAATCTTGTGCAAGAGAAGTAAGAGTGCTAGAGAAAAACTCTACCTAAGCTTATAGAATTATTGGCAATTAGCCTAATTAGTCATGGGCCAAAGGGGGTTCTGTTTTGTTTTATAGGCTTAAGTCATTTTGGAAAGAATTGATTCTTAAAACCTGGATTGATTGACCAATTGATTGATTTGTATGCATTTGTGTTAGAGAGATAACACAGATAATTGCTTTCTACTATTTTCTGTTTAATAGCAATTGCACTTGGTATTCTAACTCTGGGAGAGGAATCCTGGAGCTGCTGTTTTCTAACAACCAAGCAGCAGGTGGGACTTCTGTCCTGATCAAGTAGGATTAAAAATTCAGATATTGATTCAGAACTATATGTTGTAGTATTAACTCATTCAGGGTTAAGGGCTTTTTTTGCTGTGGTGGGTGGGTTTGCAATTTGTCATGTAATGGCTCATAAAATGTAGACAGGGCTCAGGGAAGTAGATGGAACAGTATTGGTATTCTGTTCATGTAATTCCTGCTGCTGACCGAGATGGTCTCTGAGCTGATGTTGGCAGGTCTCTTCTCTCTTCTACAATTGATAAACCAACTGAAGCCTATAATTAACTTAAATCTGTGATTCGGAAACAAGTAACCTCTTCAATTTAACTGCTGGAACATGTACAGTGGGCTCTTTTGTGTGTAGTCTAGCAGTCTTATTTGATACAAAATTCAGGAGTCAGCTGCCTTAGTTCATTGTTTTTAAAGATATATAGAGATCCAGTCTGGAAATCATCTGAGGAAGTTTATCTGCAATTGCCAAGGGCTTGTCTCGCAGAGTTTCCAAGATTGACTCTGAATGTAACTTCCTTCCCTATTCTTTGAAATGTCTATTGCTGAGTTGTGGCCTTTTTTTTTCTTGGCATTCATAAAGATCTAAAAACAGACCTTTTCAAAAACAAGTTTTAATTGTTTATTTTTTATTATCATTTTGAATCTCTATTTTGAACTTACTGCAGATCATAAAGAGACTTTAGTGATTAACAGTATAAGTTTAATATAATTAAATAGCAACGCATATTTATTTAATGTCTTAGAGAATGCAGACAATCCTGTATCTACTCTGTCTTTAGAATTTAAGAAGGGCCCTGCAGGGACAAGTTCAAAGGTACATGCAGTCTGTCATCTTGTTTCCTACCTTGACCTACCTATAGGAAGCTTGCAAGTAGGTTTTGATGTCAACAAAACTAGGGATACATGCCTCCCAATATGAAGACATAGGGTAGAGTTATGAAATAGTGTAACAACACTGCAAGAGAAGGCCAAGTTTGTCATCTTTATGGTGCACATGGGGGAAATGGGAGCTGAGATGTAACTAGAGCATTACACAAACTTTGGCAGAATCATACAAATTCTGAGCAACTAAACTTTGCATATCATAACCAGTTTACTTGCAAGTATGATTAAAAGAAGGGGGTGAAGGAGAGAAGAACCTAATCTAACCGTCAGTTTTCTTTCATAATTGTATTATCTGTCCTACAGCTCTGGACATGGCTGGAAGAGCTGCAAAAGGAATTGTTGGATGATGTCTATGCTGAATCTGTGGAGGCTGTGCAGGAGCTGATCAAAAGATTTGGCCAACAGCAGCAGACCACTTTGCAAGTTACAGTGAATGTTATCAAGGAAGGCGAGGATCTAATACAGCAGCTGAGGTAGGAGGATGTGGCCTTCTGTGGAAATATCAACTTTGCATCAAGCCCTCTTCTTTTTCTTCCAGAACCTACTGCACTTTTCAGGCTAAGAGTTTCTCTGCCCCCTTTCCCTCTCATTGCTGGGAGGGTCAAGGAAAATGCCATAGCACAGAATTATTACACCCTGCAGAAAGGAAGGAGTTCACGTTGGTCTAATTCGAACCATGTTCCTTGCAACCTATAATTGCAGCCTAATTCTTGGGAAGAAAAAGAATGCAGCTTAGTTAATTGTTAATTATAAGGCAGTTTGTGTAGCCAATATTGCTAGCTCAAAGCAACGTGTTGGTGAAAGAACATGATTTTGGACATGTGTCACCAGAGATTGAAGAGATTGGCTTCTATGCACATGCTTATATTTCAGTTCTGTTTCTATATTCCTGCTCTCCGTATTTTATAGGGATTCGGCCATCTCAAGCAACAAGACGCCTCATAACAGCTCCATCAATCACATTGAGACAGTCCTTCAGCAGCTGGACGAGGCCCAATCTCAGATGGAGGAGCTCTTCCAGGAGCGCAAAATAAAGCTAGAGCTCTTTTTGCAGTTGCGGATCTTTGAGAGAGATGCCATTGATGTGAGTCTGCAGTCCATATTGCACTGTATTTAATATTTCCCTTGTCTCACTAGGGGTTTGGGCTGGTGTGAAAACAGGAGTTTCCCTTCAAGAAGAGAAAACTTGGATGCTATTAGTTTTCCTCATTTTTCTTCATTAAATCTCCCAAAGGCAATAAGTCAAGGTGCTTTCAGGTAATAATGTAAATAGTTTCCTTCCCCCCCCCCCGCAAAGTTTGCCTGTTTCATTTGGCTAAGGTAAATAATGAAGATGCTGTTGGAATAAATAGTTGTACCTGTTGTAGTAAAAAAAAATATAGTACAAATATTCCCTATAGATTTGTATCTAAGTTTTGTATAGCTTCTGTTTCTTTTTATATTTTAAATATCTCAATAAATATTAATAGTCCTTGCTTTTAATACAAACACATTAATAGTGTTCTTATAAAAGCTTCACAAACTAGCTTGCAGATTTAAACAGAAGAGTTGATGTTAGAATAGGATATCCCGAATCACACACATTATTCTTTTCCATAAAATTCCTTTGAAAAATTCAACACTTACATAACTAGGTCTATCCTCCTTCCTCCAATAGCAAGTTGTCATGCAGCAGGCTTAGAACATGACTGTTTTTCAATAATTTTATTAAATGTTGAAAAGTAAGAATAAAGAAAAAGAAAAGAAATATATAAAGAAGTAAATATCCCCTTTATCAGAACAAGTATAAACAACTTTTAATAACGTATCATCTTCTCTCAAAATACAGAAATAAAGTATCTTCTTCCCATATCTCATCTGTTATCTATAGTATAAACAAAATTTTTAAGAGCACATCATTCAGTAGTCAGCTTAGGTCCATTAAGAGTTATCAAAGATAACAACATGTCTACTTTATCCCCCCTACATTTTACAAAAATGTACATTTTACATTTTATTCTCTACAAAAGTCCTTATTTTGGATAGAAAGAATCACTGGTTTGAAAGAGGGGTCAAAGAGTCCATCTGTGTTAGAAATTGAACAGCCGTCCCTCAATAGAGGGGGAGGAATAAGATACCAGCTATCTCCAGTTTACAACACAGCCCTTGCAGTAGTTCCAAGAAGATTCCACAACCAGTTGCACTCTGACTCAGGTGATCCTGAGGGCACAGACAACCCTGCCCTCAAGTGGCCTCAACAGCTCTCAGAGAGTGCTAATGACCAGATGACTGCAAAGAAATACAATCCTTCCACCACCACTCCTATTCTATCCTTCCATTCCTCCACCATCCAGTCTCAACTGTCGCTATTTGTCCTTCCGTCTCCCACCATCAGAACTAATGGAGCTTCTTGGATAAGAAGCTAAACGTTTTCTTCTTCCTCCTCAAGGAAAAAACTGTCCAGTTGCCTTTTGAAGAAAAAAAGGCACTTTTAAAATAATCCAAAAGTGATTAAGAAATGACTCTCAGTTGAGCTTTATGTCCATATAGTCTATTTTAGGACTCTGAGCTTAATGGAAATCATTCAACTCTCCAGCTGACTGTAAAAACTTTGGTTCTGCACTCTCCTCATGAGGAGCAGCTGTTCAGAGTACACGTGGGTGAACTCACAATTTCTTCCTTCTCTGGAGAGAATTAACTGGCCAGGTTCTTCCCTTAAGCCACCAATGTCTACTAGAATGCTGTCGCACTTTCATTTCAAGGACATCCATTTTGCCATGTTCTCATCAAAAGTCTCTAGCCTAGAATATGAAATTAATGATTAAACCCTTAATTGGGGGGTAATTTACATGCTTCCTTTCTGTTCTTTCAAGAATTGGGTGCAAATTTATGTTCTTTCAATGGAGCTTGTAAAAAGATTTGCCTTTGTTTGTGTACAAGGATAGCTTGAGAAACAATGTTTACATAAATTTTTATATCCAGAAATGACTATTGCATAACTGTCATTCCACAGCTTGCAGAAGTAACCCTTTCCACTTCTAATATTAGTCATTATTCATTCACCTGCCTTGCTTTCAAATTACTAATATTTATTTATATACTAGCCGATAACCCGGCATTGCCTGGGTATTTATTTATCCCAATCCTGTATTTCCCTTGGCCAACAGCCTGGGAAAAATTCTACAAGGAACAGCCTTTGAGGTAATTACCTGCATTAGCAGGCACCTCCCTCAACAACTTGCTGTCTTTGCTTGAAGCTGAGGGCCTAGGGGGTTTATTTTTTAGTTTGTTTGGTTTTTGTTTGTTTGTTTGTTTGCTTTTTAAGAACCAATCCCCCTTACCAGAGAGAGCCCCCTTGTGGAGTACTGTGAAGCTATTACCATGGCAACTCCACTGTGCTGTACAGTAGAAGCCATTTTAAGGCACACCAAGCTGTATCTTAACAGAACTTGAATCCAAAATGCACACTATCACTGTCAAAAGTACTGTGATTTGACACTATAGATATAATTCATTTC